>JXCR01027339.1:3389-96766 GCA_002079205.1 Phalaenopsis hybrid cultivar
ACACTTCTAATGAATCATAAGCGGACACAAAATTTCAATTACAAAATTTCCATTGATAGAAGGCCAAGTGAATAGCAAATTAACTAAAGGATTTCCTTCTTTTGTCTTTCTTACTGCTAAAAAAATGCAGGAATAAAAATATATTCATAGTATATTTACAATCTTTAGCACATGCATCATATATGTATGAACAACCCACTTAAAAAAAAATAACATCCTTTATCATCTTAGGAAAGTAGCTAATGTTTCAACAAGAGGTATAAGAGAATCCCAATAAGGAAACAACATGAATACAACAGGCATGGGAAAAGTCAAGTGCAAAAACATCTCTCAGATCTTACCTTGAGAGGAAGAGGAGCAAGAGGGCCGAAATGCAGTTTTTCGGCGACAGAAAATTGTAAAGTGGAGGTCACGAAGGATGTGTCTCGTTCTTGCGAAGAGGAGGGTGCGAACCAAAGAGCTAGGGTATGACAAAAAACTTCTTCTTGTAAGGAGGAGAGGTTTCGAACGAGAGATCTAGGGCACAACATGAGGAAACTCATGCTTGGAAAGGTGAGGGGTGGCTTCCACGGTCACAATTTTAATATAAAATCTTCTCGCACTGAACCGCGATCCTCCTGAACGCGCAATGTCAACGCCTGAATATCTAATTTGGTTCAGAAATTGGGCCAAAATGTCTTAAGAAACGCACTTAAATCATCAATTTTCCTCAACATTAGCAAATCTAATGAAATACATTATTTCATTTATTTTTTATGAAGCCCGGATCATCAAAATTTCTATTTGAATGCCTTCTATCATATAGAAGAATTGTATGATTATCTTAGGACAAAATCTTGCGTATTAAAGTGAATCTCAAAGTCTATACTCATCAGAAACACATGTTGAGACCAATGGATTAACTGCCCTGATTTTTCTCTGTTTATGTTTTTATTTTATTTTATTAATTTGGTTCTTTTCTTATAAATATGCCTATGATGGTCCTTACATTGAACAAATCGTGTTCTCTTTCTTCCTTGATTCGGTTCTTGATTTTGTTTTCTTTTTGGCCTATTCATTTGTTATTTTTCAATTCTACCTCTATTCAATGCTATTTTGTGCCCTCAGTTGGGCTGGGAAATGAGCTTTTTGTTGGGTTGTGAATATCCTGATGATTCAATTTCTTATGTATTATACAAAGTCATAATCTGTTGCTCCTTGTGCGCCTTGCTGTTGGTGGTTATATTGTTTGAATGTTTTAAATTCTTAGCAAGTCTTGATTTGCAGCTTCCTTCAATCATGGGAATTCTTCTTAGTTGTGACATACAACCGCTCTTTGATGTCTATGACTTGGTGGGTTGTGCAATTGTTACATGATTTTTCGTATTGGCGGCTGATGCAATTTCTCACTTTGGAAGACTGCTAGTTTTTTAATTTTTTGAGGGATTCTATGACTATAAATAAGTGGCATCTATAGCATACCAAAGACAATTTCATTAATATGTGTTTGAGTAATTTTGTTTTCTTTCTATGCTCGTTTTAGTTGGATGAGTTTTTCTTTATAGAATGATTCAACCTGGGTGCACAATTCTGTGGAAGTCATCTCCTTATGTGGATATGAAGCATGGATTGTTATTTTAGTGATATCATTCTTTGCACCTTTTTTATTATATAACTTTAGTTCTTGGTCTTCATAGTTGAGTGCATTTTGTCAAAACTCATTGATGCGAAGCAACTTAGGGTTAGCTTTTCAAAATTTAGGTTGTNGCAAGTATTTTCTTATATATCGTACTCCACCATACATTAAAAGTAATAGTTTTATTCACTCAAATTTTCATTTTCTTAATGAAATCTAGAATTTCAACTTTAGTTACATAGATCGCTGTTTATTGTTCCATGGGTTGTATTTTGGTAGCGTAGGACTGATTCCATTAAGATTTAAGTTACATTTTCTGCCTTTGTTATCTCTTTTTCTCATGCTCATCCTCATTGATTCTTATACCCGTGTCTGCTTGCAATGTAGGTTACCCTTACAATTTAGACTTTGATTACGGTGCGCTATCCCAGCTGCAACATTTTTCCATTAATAACCTTGGTGATCCTTTTATTGAGAGTAACTATGGTGTCCACTCCAGACAATTTGAAGTTGGTGTTCTAGACTGGTTTGCTCGCCTTTGGGAACTGGACAAGAATGAGTACTGGGGTTATATCACTAACTGCGGCACAGAGGGGAATTTGCATGGCATACTTGTTGGGTAAACATTTTCTGCACTCTTTCATATCTTCCAAATAGCGTTTTATGCATACATTAATTGACTCTGCAGAAGGGAAGTTTTTCCTGATGGGATACTCTATGCCTCGAGAGAGTCCCATTACTCAGTTTTTAAAGCAGCAAAAATGTACAGAATGGAGTGTGTGAAGGTTGCCACTTTGGTCTCCGGCGAGATTGATTGTGCCGATTTCGAAAGAAAATTGCTTCTTAACAAAGACAAACCTGCCATTGTTAATGTCAATATTGGTGAGTAATTTTCAAGCTCTCCCTTCACCTTCTATTCCTCTCGATGGATTTAGCTGATATTTTAAGTTCATCCAGGAACAACGNCGATTCTGCCGATTTCGAAAGAAAATTGCTTCTTAACATAGACAAACCCGCCATTGTTAATGTCAATATTGGTGAGTAATTCTCAAGCTCTCCCTTCACCTTCTATTCCTCTCGATGAATTTAGCTGATATTTTAAGTTCATCCAGGAACAACGGTAAAAGGAGCTGTTGATGATCTCGACCTGGTTATAGAAACACTAGAAAAAACTGGATTTAGCGGCCGGTTTTACATCCATTGTGATGGCGCTCTATTCGGTCTTATGATGCCTTTTGTTAAACGTGTATGTTTGTTCTCTCTCTCTCTGTCTTTTTGATTCAAACTCAAACATTGATTATAACTTTATATGATCAACTAATGAACAGGCACCGAAGGTCACCTTCAAGAAGCCAATAGNGTCTCTGTCTTTTTGATTCAAACGCAGACATTGATTATAACTTTCTATGATCAACTAATGAACAGGCACCGAAGGTCACCTTCAAGAAGCCAATAGACAGTGTCAGTGTCTCCGGCCACAAATTTGTGGGATGTCCAATGCCCTGTGGGGTGCAGATCACGAGATTGAAGAACATAAACGTCCTGTCGAATAATGTGGAGTATCTCGCTTCGAGGGATGCGACCATCATGGGCAGCAGAAATGGGCATGCTCCCATCTTCCTCTGGTACACATTGAACAGGAAAGGCTACAAGGGCTTTCAAAAGGAGGTTCAGAAGTGCCTGAGAAATGCTCTCTATCTAAAAGACCGTCTGGTCGAGGCGGGGGTGAGCGCCATGCTGAACGAGCTCAGTAGTACTGTGGTGCTGGAGAGACCTAAATATGAGGACTTTGTTCGCAGGTGGCAGCTTGCCTGTGAAGGAAACATAGCTCATGTGGTGGTGATGCCAAATGTGACCATTGAGAAGCTTGATTGTTTCTTGGATGAGCTCATTCGGTCTCGGTCGAGTTGGTATGGCGATGGTGAGAGCAGACCTCCATGTGTTGCAGCAGATATTGGGGAGGAAAATTGTTGCTGCGATGAGCACAGCAAATCTGCCAAATAGAAAGAAGGGCAAATTTTAAATATTGGATTTTGTAACTCTAGTTTCTCCTCAAATCCTTTCAGCTTTTTCTTAAATCCTGAATTTGCATGATTTACTAAATCCGGATTTACAGATTTCAGTAAAGCTTTTAAGAGACGGTCCCTTAAAACTGCTTGAACATGTGGCTCCTGGCATTGAGACCAACTTTTGTGGTGATTGAGGCAGTTTTAAACACTTCTGTGCTGTGTGGTCTTGCTTCATTGTTGTGTTATTTCTTACGTTGACTGATCTTCAGATTGTTTAATTGTGGCTTAGCATTATAAGCGTTTGAATGGCCTCGCTCTTGCTTCATTGTTGTTCATTTTCTAAGTACAAGCAACAAGGTACAACGTTTCTTATTTGTTTGGCGCAACTAGAACTGAATTCTAAATGCATGTAGAATTTTCTTTTAGGAAGTGTGATTATAATTTTTAGGGGATCACTTTCATTTTTAATTTTCAGTTTTATTTTTTATTTTATTTTGTCTATGTTCTAAATTGAAACAAATCATGTTTGATTATTTGATTAAAGTATGATTATTTTTAAAAATATTTAAAACACTTCAGTGTTTTTATAATTATGTTAATTTATTTTTTAAAATGATATATATATATATATATTTTAAAACTAAACATGATCATAAATAAACCCTTAAGAAAACATCTTGAACTTAAGGCTGTGTAAATGATCGTCTACATTGTATCGATTTAAAATTCATTAAAATAATTAATTCAATTCAAGTAACATGTGAGATTAAGCTGACTCAAACAGAATTAAACTATAATTCCATTAATTTTGGATTAATCAAATTTCAAAATTGCAATTAAGATGTGCATTTTGTAAAGTCAAATTTATGAGTTATCACATTTCTTAAATCAATTAGTTGATAAATATAATTTAATTAAAATCTTTTTTTTATTTTAATTTTTAGTTTTCCAAAATGATCCAATTGCAGTTTCAAATAATCTTTAAATTGGAATAATAAGTGAAGCGTGATTTCATCAACAGAATCAAGTCCACCAAATATGTTCAATTTCATTCAAATTTTCAATTTAAACCGATCAATGCAAACCTCTAACTGAATTACCTGCCATGTATAAAAAATTAAGTAATTTAGATCCAACTATGCCCTAGATTTGTTAATAATAATTGAAATGAATTGTTAGGTCAATATATTTTAATGGAAAGTAAAAAAAAATTATTATATTTATTTGAAAACTACAATAAAATGACTACTCAATTTAAATAAATTTAAATTTTAACATGATTTTAATTAAATGATGACTAATAAATCATAAGATATGTCTAGAATTTATGGTCTAGAACTCGTGAATTCTGAAAAACTTCTCATTTAATGAATAGAATAAGAGTCATATCTCTCGGTCAGATTACCATCTAATTTTTTTCTTAATGGAAGAGAGACAGACCTTTATACGACACTGATCATGAAACAAATTTAAAAAAAAAAAGCTGTGTATTATTTTTTCCTTCTGCCATTGGAAGATGACCAAACAGAAAAAGGATTGGGTCTAGAGGAATTGAAATTAGCGGCATTTACATATATAAAACCCAATTCTTATGTATTTTACATATATCACTATTTTTTTTTTTTTTTGGGTGCGACCNATGGTATGGAGATGGTCAGAGCAGACCTCCATGTGTTGCTGCAGATATTGGGGAGGAAAATTGTTGCTGCGATGAGCACAGCAAATCTGCCAAATAGAAAGAAGGGCAAATTTTAAATATTGGAGTTTATAAATCTAGTTTCTCCTCAAATCCTTTCAGTTTTATCTTAAATCATGAATTTACAGATTTACTAAATCCGGATTTACAGATTTCAGTAAAGCTTTTAAAAGACGGCCCCTTAGAACTGCTTGAACATGTGGCTTGTGGCATTGAGACTTGACTTTTGTCGTGATCGAGCCAGTTTTAAACACTTCTGTGCTGTATGGTCTTGCTTCATTGTTGTGTTATTTCCAACGTTGACTGATCTTCAGATTGTTTAATTGTGGCTTAGCATTGTAAGCGCTTGAATGGCCTCGCTCTTGCTTCATTGTTGTTAATTTTCTAAGTAATCAATACAAGCAACAAGGTACAACGTTTCTTATTTGTTTGGCGCAACTAGAACTGAATTCTAAATGCATGTAGAATTTTCTTTTAGGAAGTGTGATTATAATTTTTAGGGGATCACTTTCATTTTTTATTTTCTGTTTTATTTTTTATTTTATTTTGTCTATGTTTTAAATTGAAACAAATCATGTTTGATTATTTGATTAAAGTATGATTGTTTTAAAAAATATTTAAAACACTTGTGTTTTTAAAAATATGTTAATTTATTTTTTAAAATGATATACATATATATATATATAAAAAATATTAAATAAATATATTTTAAATATAAAAATGATCATAAATAAACCCTTAAGAAAACATCTTGAACTTAAGGCTGTGCAAATGATCGTCTCCATTGTATCGATTTAAAATTCATTAAAATAATTAAATCAATTCAAACAACATGTGAGATTAAGCTGACTCAAACAGAATTAAACTATAATTCCATTAATTTTGGATTAATCAAATTTTAAAATTGCAATTAAGATGTGCATTTTGTAAAGTCAGATTTATTAGTTATCACATTTCTTAAATCAATTAGTTGATAAATATAATTTAATTAAAATCTTTTTTTTATTTTAATTTAATTTTTAGTTTTCCAAAATGATCCAGTGGCAGATTTCAAATAATCTTTAAATTGTAATAATAAGTGAAGCGTGATTTCATCAACAGAATCAAGTCTACCAAATATGTTCAATTTCATTCAAATTTTCAATTTAAACCGATCAATGCAAACCTCTAACTGAATTACCTGCCATGTATAAAAAATTAAATAATTTAGATCCAACTATGCCCTAGATTTTTTAATAATAATTGAAATGAATTGTTAAGTCAATATATTTTAATGGAAAGTAAAAAAAAATTAATATATTTATTTGAAAACTACAATAACATGACTGCTCAATTTAAATAAATTTAAAATTTAACATGATTTTAATTAAATGATGACTAATAAATCATAAGATTTGTCTAGAATTTATGAGTCTAGAACTTGTGAATTCTGAAAAACTTCTCATTCAACGAATAGAATAAGAGCCATATCTCTCGGCCAAATTATCATCTAATTTTTTTCTTAATCAAAGAGAGAGACCTTTATACGATACTGATCATGAAACAAATTAAAAAAAAAAAGCTGCGTATTATTTTTTCCTTCTGCCATTGGAAGATGACCAAACAAAAAAAGGAATGGGTCTAGAGGAATTGAAATTAGGGGCATTTACACATATAAAACCCAATTCTTATGTATTTTACATATATCACTATACCTTTTTTTTTTTTTTTGGTGCGACCATACTAATAACCCGAATCTCATCAGAACTACGCAATTAAGCATGCTTGACTGAGAATAGTACTAGGATGGGTGACCTAAGAACTCATCGTGTTGCACCACTTCATTTTATACATTATCATTATCGATCTCAAGCCCAGAAGTGAAAAGTGAAGGGTTGCATTAGGTAATCAACAACCAACATAAAATTTGTCGAAAAATCACGACATAAATCATGACTTTGATTTTTTATATTTATACCAACCAAATTTATTCATATCACAGAAGTACCACAATTTTAAACTTCAAAAAGTGAAATACACCATTCATATATAAATAAGACAACTTATACATAAAAATTGAATTTTAGGTGCTAGAAATACATAAAAAAATAGAGTAATATGCATGCAAATCTTCCATGACAATAGTCTTAAACCAAAAAAATTGTGCTGGAAGGNAAGCGTGTTTGGCTGAATAGTACTAGGATGGTTGACCTAAGAACTCATCGTGTTGTACCACTACATTTTATACATTATCATTATCGATCTCAAGCCCAGATGTGAAAAGTGGAGGGTTACATTAGGTAATCAACAGCCAGCATAAAATTTGTCGAAAAATCACGACATAAATCATGACTTTGATTTTTTATATTTATACCAACCAAATTTATTCATATCACTGAAGTACCACTATTTTAAACTTCAAAAAGTGAAATACACCATTCATATATAAATAAGACAACTTACACATAAAAATTGAAATTTAGGTGCTAGAAATACAAAAAAAATAGAGTAATATGCATGCAAATCTTCCATGACAATAGTCTTAAACCAAAAAAATTGTGCTGGAAGGTTTAAACATAATAACTTCTGATTCAACAAAGACCAGCAAGTAAATGCAACAAAAAAAAACCTGCTTCTCCCAATGAAACCAGAATGTAAATGCACATTTTCAGCAGAAACAAATCCATGTAAAAAAAATAAAACCTAAATAAACAATTAATTATAAAGCAAGCACACCAGCTAAATAATACAATTATTACGAANTAACCTGCCTCTCCCAATGAGACCAGAATGTAAATGCACATTTTCAGCAGAAACAAATCCATGTAAGAAAATAAAACCTAAAAAAACAATTAATTATAAAGCAAGCACACCAGCTAAATAATACAATTATTACGAACAACTGCATGATGTCATACAAAATACAATCTTAAAACTATAACAAAATTATACAAATAAACCCATTTCCCTAGCCACCAAACGACAATCTGATTTGCATTTCACATGTAATACAACTTGAGCTAATTCGTAAAAACCAGGAAATTCTTTTGATTCATCATTATTACATTATGTCCATAGAATCATGGGTGCTCCGGTCGCCGAAAGATAGTCCGTTCGANTCATACAAAATACAATCTTAAAACTATAACAAAATTATACAAATAAACTCATTTCCCTAACCACCAAAAGACAATCTGATTTGCATTTCACATGTAATACAACTTGAGCTAATTCGTAAAAAGCAGGAAATTCTTCAACATTTGATTCATCATTATTACATTATGTCCATAGAATCATGGGTGCTCCGGTCGCCGAAAGATAGTCCGTTCGATGGTGTCTGTAGCTGAGGCGAGTTGTGATGATGAGCTCGATTGTTGGTAACGGGAGCAGAATGCAGCTGTTGAGGCTGGTGATTAGCTTGGTTTGGGAGGTGTTGTTGATGAGGGAAGAAAGGTGCAGCAGATTGCTGAAATCCTCTGTTGAACGGGTTCCCATTAACGTTTGAGATCTGCCCAGTTGCTATCTTGAGCCGCTGAACTTCCTCCCTTAATGCCTCGTTCAGAGCTGTAAAGGTCCACAATACATCATCACTGACATAATTTTTTACCAATAAGTTGAGTAATACAGTTTACTGAAGTGTTACAGATTTACATTCAGAAAAAGAGTGGCCAGTAATAAGTAAAGTAGGCTGTCAAAAAAAGCTGATCGTTTACAAATAGCTCGTGTTTAATTCACTTAATAAGCAAACGAGCTAAATAAGAACAGTTTTTTTTAGCTCGAATTATAAATAAGCCGAATAAAAATAATTTTTATTATTTTATTGCATTCGGCTTATTTTGGCTGGAGTTAATTAAATAATTAAATAAATATNTAACATCATCACTGACATAATTTTTTACCAATAAGTTGAGTAATACAGTTTACTGAAGCGTTACAGATCTACATTCAGAAAAGAGTGGCCAGTATTAAGTAAAGTAGGCTGTCAAAAAAAGCTGATCGTTTACAAATAGCTCGTGTTTGATTCACTTAATAAGCAAACGAGCTGAATACGAATAGTTTTTTTGAGCTCGAATTATAAATAAGCCCAAAAAAAATAATTTTTATTATTTTATTGCATTCGGCTTATTTTGGCTGGAGTTAATTAAATAATTAAATAAATATTATTATAATGACATTTTTTTGTTGATTCTTTATGTTGTATTAAAAAAAAAAGTTTAACTTTGCTATTTTAAAATCATTCGAGCTTAATGCGAGCTGAAATGAACAAAAAAATTTGAATCGAGCGACACTGAACATATTATTTACAAGCCATTTTGAATTTGTTTATTTCAAAAAAAAAAAAAAAAAAAAAAAAAAAAAAANGACTACTAGACATACGGCAATCTATTTGTTAATTTCCAAATACAATAGCTTAAACATTCCAAATATCTTTGAATTTTCTCCCTTCTATTTATTTCTTTGGAGATCGTAATATTTAATTTTCATATAAATCAGCTTGAAACTACAAACTCTCATTTTATCCTCCTCCCAATGTCCGTCTGTATTGAATTAAGGTTTTACTCTAAATTCTTGTCTGAGTACGAGATTGACATGAGCTAAATTCATAATGAACATACTATTTTTTCCAATCAATCATTTTTTCATCTCATTATCAGTTCACAGTGCTCGACAAACACCATCCGTTAATAGCTATTCTCAAGTACTTTCAAGCTTCAACAATATCTACTCGGCATCTCCTACAAAAAATCAAGATGGTAATTGCAAAACCATCCACTTCCAGCTTTGATTACTTGAATACCTTACCAAGCTTATTTTCATAACAATTAAAAGAGAACAATTTTGCTCAATCAGAAATTCATTCTGAATGCTAAGGAGTGATTGGGATCATTTTGTTCTTTGTTCCCTTTTTTTATTTTGTTTATTTTTTGATTGAAAATAAAACATGTTTAGCATATTTAATTAAGAAATGATTTTTTTAAAAGCACTCAAAATACTTAGAAGTTATTTTGAGTGTTTCCAAAAACATTTTAACTATTTTTAGAAACTAAAAATAAAAACATCTAAGAACATATTTTGGCCTCAATTGTTCCTTTTATGTTATAAGAGTCAATAAACTTCATGAGTTCTCGACAACTTCCTATGAATCCAATTTCATCAACTCGCCTAATTCGGACTTCCTCCAACTAATTAAGTTTGAACACCTTTTGGGATTTTCTATTGTTGTCTTTTGGAATGTTCTCCGCCATATAAGCTTCGGATCACAATCGATATTTTTATTCTCCTTTTGAACCTCTATGATAGATATACTTTCTTAATGAAAAATTAAAGGAAATTCCCTATTAGCTTTATGATTATAAATAAGGGTCGGGTCAGAGGGTAAAAGAAATAATTGATACTTAAATACAATTTTTTAGTTACAATTGCCATTCATACTGCAAGAAATAATTGATACTTGCATACAATTTTTTAGTTACAATTGCCATTCATACTGTTTGTATGATCTAAATCTTCAAATGGATTGAAAATTTGAATAATTAAGAGAGATGTTATCTCACTGTACAGACGAAAAGCTTCTTTTTTGGAGTAATATTCTTAATCTTGTTTTACTGTTCTAAATTTTATTACTAGTTAATTTGTATGCGTCACTTCAAGGAATTTTAAAACAATATAATTTTCAGTAATTGCATGAATTTCAAAATATCTATTATAGCGCATTCTTGATCCTGAATTTCTAAATATTTTTTCCAGTAGACAGACATTAAATTTTGTTACGTTGGCCCCTAGCCTAAAAGCAAATTGGTCTTTTGTACGCCTAAGGGCAATTTAATATTTATTATTATTGTTATTGGGTATAAATAGGCTTTTTATGTCTAGGATTAGGTTTATGCATGAGATTGAGTGGTGAGTCTTGGGTCTAGGATTTGGGAGAGATTTCTAACCACTCAAGTTGTAGGAATTGGGAGAGAACGCCTACCTCTCAAATTGTAGGCATTTATCTTTGTATTGTTATTGAGTTGTTTGATTTACTAAAAGAAATTATGTTTACCCTAACTTTTTCTGCAAAAAAAACGTGCCTATTTGATGTTACATCATATCAAATTGATATCAGAGCAGACAGTTCCCACCTCTGGGAATCAAAGAAAAGAGAGTCATGTCTTCAATCCACGACGTGACAAGGAAAGCCATGAACGATTTCTGCGGAACAAAAAATCCTACGCACTCGAGAAGCTAATAGAGATATGATCGGCAATCAGAGACAAAAATGTCACGGGATGCGTCGCAGAGTACATAAAAGCGAAGGGAAGAAAGGGACGGGCCACAACAGTTGCGATGGCGGCTCCTGCGTGACCAACGCTCGAGATACAGCTGCAATTACAATTACCGGAGAAGGCAATGACGGGCTCGCGACTCACAGAAGAAGGCAACGACGTACTCACGGCATACCAAACAATGATTTCTTTGTGAACCGTCCGTCGCATGGAAGGCAATGATGGGAAGCAGCATACAGAGACCTGAAACTCCCATTCTTCTCTTCCTCTCGCGCCGTCTACGCGATTGAAGCTAGCTGGGAAGGCAACGGCGGGGAAGCGACGTACAAAGACCCGAAACTCCATTTTTCTCAAGTTCTCTGGGCGTCCAAGCCTTACGACAGGACCACGACTATAGTGACGCAATTCAAACTATCGAGCATGCGCGTATCTGTGCTTTATTTCAGTAGACAGGATTTTTGCTACTAATTTCAACTTACAGACATCATTTCATGTATGAAGTTATTGAATTTCAACTTATTTGTATCGGTGTTATTCAGATCGATAGCAGGCATACGTTCTCGTGATACAGACACGTGAATCAATCGACGAGATTTCAACACGCAGGTATTTCCCCTTTTTGTGATAAAAAAAACTTTTTTGAGAGTGACGACAGTAAAAAATGGATGATTTAAAGATAAATTTTGAGAAAAGCCAAATCGGGTCTAGGATAGACGAAAGGTTCGCCACCACAGAGGATAAGTTTTCTTCCTTAGAGAACCGAATGGAGAATCAATTGGAGAGCATGGGAGAAATTTGAGAGATGTTAAAGAGGCTCGTTGAGATGCAATTCAAGACTCTGTCGACGGCTCAATTCGCAAAATCTAAAGGAAAAGAGATCGAATGAGAGGAACATGATAAAAAAACATCCACCATCACGAACCTCCTCTCAGGGCTCCAATTGGGGATGTATTAGAGATTTATGATGGAGGCGGTTGGGTTGAAATATGAAGAAGAGATTATGCAAGAGGGATGGGGAACAAAGAGAAGAAATGAGAGAAACATGATATGGGGGGAAACAACATAAGAAGAGGAATCTAGGGTGTAGATATTAAAGTTAATAAGTTGAAAATGCTGATCTTCGAGGGGAAAGACGCACATGAGTGGGTGTATCAGGCAGAGCCATACTTGGAGGTGACGGGGAGGAGAGAATCATGCGGCAGTGTTATGTTTGGAAAGAAAATATCTAGTTTGGTTTCAATTGAGGGAGGCTAGATACCCATTCCATTCATCAGAGGAATTCAAAGATTATTTGTTAGACCGTTACAGAACAATTCAAAAAGGAGACCTACACAAACAATTCAATGCCATGACTCGGGAGAGGATTATCATGAAATATAGGGAGAAATTTGAGCTATTGTCAAGACAGCTTAAGGGGATTTCTGAAGCAAGATTGGATGGAAATTTCATGAAGAGCCTACAACCCAACATACGGGCATCACTACAACTATTGAAACCGCGGGAATTGAGGAAGACGATAAAACTAGCTTAGATGGTGGAAGCCAAGAATCAAATGAAGAAGGCTAACAAGAGGAACAAAGATGAAACGCCGTACCGAACTGCTGCAACCACAACGATACCAAAAGCTCAAACAATGGAAATCCATATGCGGGTTGCACGAGACACGAATAATGAATGACTGGGAGCAATACTCAAGCTCCTAAAGAGACAGATTCGCGAGAAGCGAGCCAAGGGGTTATGTTTTTTGTGTGATCAGAAGTTTACCTCAGAACACCGTTGCAATGATAAAAAATTACAAGTTCTCATAGTGCATGATGAGGAGTCAGAGAATGAAGAAATAGTGATAGCAGAGGGGGACATCCTCATCTTATTTAATTTCAATTTTTACGATTGTATTAGAATATCAACTAGATAGAGGAGATAATCAAGATCAAATAAAAAACAACAAAAATATGTGATTCAAAAGAAAAAAATTTAATTATGTAATGCCAATCAACTCCACTTCTATTATGAAATCTCAAGCGTGGTCATCTAGAGGCAATCCTTCTAATAACCTTCTTTAATTTTCTCATCAGTAGCATTTTCCGACAATTCCTTCTTTAATGATTGCACCATGAACTGTTTTTTATCTTATGCCCTTGAACAACCTCATTTCTTTGATTTATTGATGACTATTGTGCTCTTCCTAGATTGATAGTTGTAAGTGTGATTTTCCACCTCCTTACTGCATCTGAAATTCTATCGCAATATTTGCAGATAAGAGCAAGATCAAGTCTTTTGTGTGATATTTTCATGTGATCGCATTCTTATGTGTAATATTTGCAACCGAGAGCAGCAACATCAGTTTTTCACAATCAATTTGATAGGATGTTCACCTCCATGCTGCTGCCCATCAATTTTTCACAATCAATTTGATAGGATGTTCTCCTCCATTCTGCTGCCCTAGAGCTGCTTCGTTGCTTTTATCAATTACAGAATGAATTCAAAAGGTTTTCAAAATTATGAAATAGCAGTATCGAGCATATGTAAAAAAAATAAAAAATGATTCTTATTGCAATCAAATGAAATCGAATGCAATACTCCTTTTGACTCCCGAGAGTTAACTCCTTGAACAAATGAAGACTTCAAGAGAGGTTATCTCATTTCTTCAACTTTGGATTACTTTTTATCCTATATTTTTTATCCTTTCTCCAAATTTAGACATTGGATTGATCATGTAATTGATTTTACCTTAGTTCAATACAACTTACTTTCCAAATAGTGTATCCATCAAATTATTACGACGCTTTCATGTTCATGTTCCAATTTTCATTCAAATTATTAAAAACATGTTAAAGAATAAGATTACACATGGATTAATAGGCTTGTTGTAAGATTTTGTCACATCTTATATATAAAAACAAAATTAGAAAATCTAGGCTCCAAGATGCCAACATTATTTTTTAGAGTAAAAGCCTAAAATAGTTCACCGACTATTAAGAAGTGTCCAACTTAGTCCTTGAGTTTTAAAATGCTCCAATTTAGTCTCGAACTATTAAAAGTTATTCCGAATTAGACTTTTCTATTTAATTTAACATCTCCTTTCACGTTTTGAAGGGGTAATTCCTTCTATTTGCAATATTCACAAATTAAACTCACAAAGGTCTCGCCGGTTCTCACTGGAGATTTCATATGCAAAACAGCCTCGCCCTAAACCTAAACCTTCGCTGCTCCTCCACTCGCACAACTTCTCCCCTCCTGTTTCACCATCGACGGAGGCGTGCCCTAATTCACTGCTTCTCTAT
This sequence comes from Phalaenopsis hybrid cultivar, assembly GCA_002079205.1. Taxonomy (NCBI): domain Eukaryota; kingdom Viridiplantae; phylum Streptophyta; class Magnoliopsida; order Asparagales; family Orchidaceae; genus Phalaenopsis; species Phalaenopsis hybrid cultivar. The sequence continues at coordinate 18,242 of JXCR01027339.1, forward strand.
TCGACGGAGCAGTCTCCGTCTCCATCTCCATCTGCCATGTTTGCATCTACGCAGAGGCTTCATCTTCATCCAAGTGCTTGTGCATCCCTCTCGACCATCGTTCACTGCAAAGAAATGTGGTTCAACCTACATTGATTCGATCTGGAGAAGCTGCAACTCCAGTTAAGTGGATATGGCACTAAGTTTGCAGATATGAATAATTCGTCAAAGAAGAAAAATAAAATGTGGCAATTTAAGTTCTTTAATCGGACTTAAAAGCAGAAAAAATGGTGGAGAAATGGGATTTCAGCTTTTGTGATGTTTGCTTTTAATCATATTTGAGCGGAATTGAAGTAATTTTTAAGTTGGATTTGCCTAAATCCAGCCAAACAACATGTACATTAATTTTATGTTGGATATATTTATAAATATTTATGTTGGATTTGAAGATGCTGAATGACATATTCGTTATATTAGATTAAGCTCTTCGAGGGAGATCTAATATTTTGATTAATTAACTCTTTTCTTTTAATGACAAGAATCTACTCATGCTAATTAATTATGTTGCTAAGATCACTCTGTGCAATCAAACTAGATAAGTTTAGAGCATTAATGTTTGTGATTTATTTTAGTGTGCGAGCAAGAAGTGGTGGTCTATTAAAAAATAGTTAATAGAGGAGGTGAAAAGTGTGATAGCCCATCGATGTCGAACAGAGGTATGAGTTATTTCAATATATTGTTTTAATTCAACTTGCAATACCATAGGACTAAGGCTATTGTTTATTATAGGAGATATCACTAAAAATATTTGAGTAAATGAAATTGTCTAAATGGTTTGATGATACAAACTTCTCACAATTCTTTGGAAATTTGACAGCAATGAATGGTACTGAACTTAAAAATATCGAGGACAAGGATAAACAGATAGAGGTAGATGAGAGAAATAACTCTTATGATAATGATGAAAACTTCAAATATAACGTTTTAGATGATTGTGAAGAGTTTTTAAAAAGTAATTATGACATTCATAATAATGATGAATAATTTGAAAGCAATGTTAATTCTTCTGTTGAATTCACATGAATAAGAAAATTGAAGAATGCATTCAAATTCTATACAAGGAACAAATCTATGATTAAATATTTTGGAAAAAAAATTTCATTTTTTGTGTTGTACATACTTATGTACAATCCTTTCAACACAAATTAAGATTTGTGCAAAGTCTTGTTCAGATTTTTCGGTAGATTCTTTCAATTTTGAGTTTAAATATAGAGTTGTGTAGTCATCTAAACTCAATTCACGGATTGTACTATGTACATGTTTATTTTGGCATCTAATTTTATTCTGTGTTTTAGATTTAGTAAATTAATTTATAGTAAAAAAAGTGCTTTCTTCTTTCGTTTTAGAACATTTGGTTCATGGTTTTTTTCAATGTGCAAACGAGAAGTAGTGATTTATTAAACAAATGGTTACAAAGGGGTAGACAAGCATGATGGTCCATCGATGAAGAGCATAGGTATGAGTTATTTTAGCATTTGTTTAATTCAATTTGTGAATGGCAAAAAATTAAGAATAACGTTTGTTGTCACTGAAAGTATCGACTTATATGAAATTGTATCTGAATGGCTTGATGATACAAAATTTTCACAACTCTTTAGTGGTTTGAGTGAAATGAATGACGTTAAACTAGAAAATATCAAAGACGAGGATAAACATATAGTGGTATATGAGATGAAAAATTCTTATGATGATGATGAAAACTTTGAGTATAATGTTTCAGATGATATAGGCAATGATTATGACATTCATGAAGATGACAAGTTATTTGAAAGAATCGTTGATCCTTCTGTTGAATTCACAGGCATAACAAATAAAAATAAAAAATAAATTTTAATGAATGCATTCAAATTTCCAATGAAATGTTGGGAAGAAAAGTTATGACAGTGAATGTATGAATTTCAATGATGAAATCAGTGTTCATAACAACGACGAAAATGATAGTATTAAGTGGCCAGTTTTCAATCTTATGGCAGAGTTTCAAAAATATGATCTTGAACTGGGAATGTTATTTAGCATTGAAAATGAGTATAAAGTAGCTGTGCAAAATTGGTCAATAGCTAGGGAAAAGGATATAAAGTTCTTAAAAAATTATAAAGGAAGGTGCACAGCTATTTGCAGGAAGTCTAATTGTTCATTTCATTTGTATATTTAAAGTATGAGGGAAGTCATTCATGGCAGATAAGATCGTTTCAAGAGTATACTTGTTCGTGGAGTTATCATAGCAAAGAAATTATGAATAAATGATGAATCCGTGGTGCAAAGCTAATTTTTTTAGAACAGAAGTAATAGATGAATTGAAGTTACATTGTTCAAAATCACAAGCTAGGAAAGCTACAACAAGGCATGCAAGTTGGTGCACATGAAGAATGAACAATTCAAGAAGATATGAGATTACTGCTTGGAAATTGCAAAAAAAAATCCAGGAACAACTATGTTTGTAAAAAAAAAACAAAACACAGATTTGGAAGGTCGAATGAGATTTTTCAAGATGTATGTTTGCTTTAAAGCATGTAAAAAAAGGCTTCCTCGTAAGTTGCAGACCAATATTTAGGGTTGATGGTTTTTTTTTTAAGAAAACACAAGGGAGTCAACTATTAACTGCAATTAGTTTGGATGGTAATAATAACAAATTTCCAAAAGCATGGGCAATTGTTGAAAGTGAAACCAGAAATAGTTGGGAGTGGTTCTTGGACTTGTTGGCTAGAGATTTACATATTTTTTTACAACCAATTTAAGTTAACATTTATTTCAGCAAATAAAAGGAATTGATGCTTGCTTCTAAGAGAGTATTGTCGGATGTCATAAATAGAGTCTGTGTCATCTGCAACATAATTTTAAGCTTGTGATATTTAAGGGAGTTGCTTGAAAAATATTTTGTAGACTGCAGCGAAGAGTGCTATAGTAAATCAATATAGATACACGAAAGAATTGGCTAAATTGGATCATAATGCTTATCATTGGTTAGCTAAAAAGCAACTAAATGAGTGGCCTCGGTCACACTTTAAGTTTATCTCCAAAAGTGATACGCTACTTAAAAATATGTGTGTATGCTTAAACTTTATCATTTTGGAGGCAAGAGAGTGGCATTTTATGGCTATGTTTAAGAATATTAAAACTTTGGTGATGAAGTGGAACGTTAAATTTTGTTCAATAAAGCGGAACGTTAAATTTTGTTCAAAGATTGGAGAAACAATTCGAAAAAATATATATGAATATTGGAACTGTATTGGAGTGAAGGCTGACGATGACAACTACCAGATCACAACAATGCAAGGGGCACACTCTGTTTTCAACTTAAATGATATATCTTGTAGTTGCAGACGATGGAAACTAAATGGCTAGCCACGTATTCATGCATGTGCTGCAATCAATGTGGATGAGCTTGACCTAGAACATTTTATTCATAATTATAACAATGTTGATATGTATAAAAGAACTTATGAGCCCAATATTATGTCCATCACCGGTCCGGATGAATGACATAAAAGTAATAAAACATGTCTCTTACCACCAAAATATACTAAACCTAAGAGGGGCCGATCACTAAAGTTAAGAAGATGTGTAGATGAACAACCAAATGACTCACAAAAGAGAAGTAAAATGAGGTCAACAATGGTTTTACATTGTAGCAAATGCAAATAAAGCGAGCACAATAACATAAATTGTGATAAGATGAAAGAGAAGATCGCGAAAACTCAATTTGCTCAATCACTCCAAGTCGAGGAAATCTTACAAGATCAACTGTATGTTCAAAAATCAAATGACTGGAGCACAATAGTAAGCATAATGAATTTTTATATTGAGTTTACTTAAATAAAAATTGAATGTCCTTGTCTTTGTGAAATTAATTTTTCTTTTCTATGCTAAATTAAGGGATACAGATCGACATTGTGATTCGCAAACAGTATCAATATTGGATGTGTTAACACAAGGAACGATTAATAAAACTTTATTGGTTAGCTACTAAATAAAATATTGTAAGGAATTGTGTAGTTTACTTTTACATATATTAATGTGATATTTTTGTTTGTTAACAAGTTTACACTTTCGAAAGGAAGAAGATTGGCTAGTGAAGTTTGAAGGATTTAATGGGGTATCGACTTTTATAGTTTTGGAGTTATTTTGTATAAAAATCGGTTTATAAATGCATCATTAGTATTTTGGAGTTTTATAGCATAACACTCAAAGACGACAATGCAGTTTTACACTCAAAGACTATGATGCTTTGTATTAAATAATATGTTTGATGCTGTTGTTATTTTGAAAACTAAAATTTTTTGCCACATTTTAAAAAAATTATGATGGCATGGTGTATTAACATATTCTGATAAAACTAGGTTGTTTTGATGTGAAATTGTTCATACATATTGATACAAACTAATTGATCCATAAATTAATGAAATTTACCTTTATAATGTAATACAGAGCAAAAAAAAATTTTATGGCAGCATGACATTTGCAAATAGGTTGATAAAGATTGGCATGTAGTTGGCTCATTCCGCTATTGTAAAACTATATAAGAAAACAAGATGTTTGTTTACTCAAACTTTTTTTATTCATAATTTTGTTTCATTAAAGTGAAAAATATGAAATTTTTTGCTGGATCATCGCTTGAACTCAATAGCCTAACATTTAGAAATAAGCACGCAATATTTAATCAATCCAACAAAATATAATTTTACTTTTTTTCACTCAATTACTTCACAACAAATAATTCCGAAAAAATTATTTTCAATTTAATATTACACAGTCTTACGTTTATATATATATATATATATTATATTGAAAAATATTTGTGCATAAATACAAGTGGTTTTCCATAAATCACATAATATTTTAAACGTAAAGTAAATTCATTCATTTGATTTTTCACATTAACTTTAACTATTTAAGAATGCATTATTTAATAAATAATATTAAAATAAAAAATTTAACTAAAACCGAGTAATTCATATAATTTCAGATTGAATGAGCTCTTAATGCATAATTCTTGATTCTAAAATTACCATATTGAAGAGATTTACTAACGCAAATTAAAAATTATAACTTTTCAACAACAAATAAAAAATAAATTTATATACAAACAACATAAATTTTGAATAATTATATAAAAGACAAAAATATCATTCAATTCATGCAGGCCGACATTAAATTTAACGGAAAATATAATTTAGGACCAATTTAGAGTACTTTTAAATATTATGGGACTAAATTGGAGTATTCTAAAACTCTGAGACTAAATTGAGCACTTCTTAATAGTCGAAGAACTATTTTGAGCATTTACTCTTATTTTTTGTATCAAAGCGTAAGATTGTATCATAATACCTCTAGACGTAGAATATATGATTGTATTTTATTAACAAAATAATAAAATATGCAATTTCAATGATAAAAGATGTAAGAGCAAAGCCGATCCATCTACAATTTTAAACAATTTCAATAGGTCAAAAATTATTTTTCTACGTTCTTTTAGAGAGAGATATCATGAGGTATCGTCAGAATAGATAGAATTCTTGAAAATATAAAATAAGATTATACCAAAATACTTTAATTTGTTGCAACAAAATTGATGACGAATGGTCAATATTCTTGAACAAATTGTTGATACAACGACAAAATCTATATAACATAATAAGAAATATATAATTAAAAATAATATTTGTTATTCATTGATTATGAAGATCAACAACAAGATCAATTTAAGTACTTCAAATAAGGTACATATGACATCTATCAAAATTTTCAATGATTAAAATATGTTGCAACTGAACATTTGCAGCCTAGAGGTTACTTTGCTTCAGTATATGATTCATTAAACCTTTTAGACAAGAAATTGACAATGAAATAAGCTACAATTCATCAAAGAGAATTGATGAAATTTTAGACAAAGAATTAAACTAGGAAAAAAAAAACTTTTAACAATACTCATGATAGGACAATGGCGCTAATGACGTATTGTTCTAAAGAAAAATCTAAATATCAATATAGGAGTCATGTAAGCCCAAATTGATCCATTGGAAAAGAAAACAAGGGAATTTACAAGCATACCACACAATTCCTATGCATTTACATATCTAAAAACCAAAGTTTGATATCTAAACTTACAAAATCTTAGAGCCATAAACCTATATGCATGAAAAGGAGTATTTCACTTTAAAATACAGTAATAATGTTATTTTTGATGTGATATTAAAGATTTGAGTGGAATACATTCAAATAAGAATTTTAGGTGTTATATATGTAACTACAAAGGAATTGTGTGGTATATATGTAAATGCCCCAAAAAATAAATGCTGATAAATCTTTTTTAAATGATAGATTTAATGCAAAAAATACACTTATATTATGATTATACACCTTATTTATTAAATCTAAAACCAAATCAAAATTTAAACATAAATACATTCATGAACCAAAATCTAAAATAGAATAAAAGTGAAAACATAAATAAAAATTTAATATGTAATTTCTAAAATTAAATTCAAGAGTTATAATATGTAATTCCTAAAACACTACTTGTTGATGTTATCAGAAAACAATAATCAAAATGATATTAAATCTAAAATCATATACAAACGTGAACATCAATCAGAATCTGAATCAATCCTTTGCTATGAAACTAAACAACTCATGTTTGTTCGAATTATTGAATCAACAAAAGCAATTTGATAACTAATTTCTGAAATACTATTTGTTAATAATAAACCAATTAGCTATTGGTTCCTTAACTTACAGATCATAAAATAATTTTGTCAATATATTCATAGATTTATTAATGGTAGCTTTTAGCAGGAGACTCATCTTTGGAAGTAGCCATCCACACTTATTAAACACTCAAAGGATATACATCTGAAGACACAGAAATATTAAAAAACTAAAGGAAGATTTAATATATAACACCTAAACTTCAATTTTTGCAAGCATACCAGCTCAACGATGCATAAAAAAGTGTATTTCACCTTTTAAAAGTTAAAATGGTGGTATTTTTTATGTGATATGAGTATAAATGTAAAAAAACAAAATTTAGACGTTATATATGTAAATACATATGAAGTGGGTGGTATGCATGTAAATGCCCAAAAATAAAATATGATTTCAATATTCAAGGTCTACTGAATTTTTCATGCCCACGTACAATTTATAGGCTTCAAAGTAACCAAACTCATAAACTACACAAGATCTATAAAATTTTACTAGAGCAGGAAATTTTAATTAAATACGATGGTAGCAATTCCCCAACAATCCAATTCCTAATTGTATTTAGAATCTACCAATCTAGGTAAGCAATTGCTGCAAAATAGACAAATGTAGAAGTCTCGAACAAAGGACTGTTGTTGTACCAGGAACTGAAGGCCGCAACAATATCCCAACAACAAAGGCAAGAAAGTAAGCAATAGGGTTGGTAACAATAGCGGGAAGTAGCCAACTAACACGGTGCGTGGTGTGGAACAGTGAAAATAGCATTAAACCAAGGCAGTGGTAGTAGCCAACGGGCTAGCAGAGAAGGTCATCATGAAGGAACAATGCAACATAAAGGGGCAGAAACAAGAACAGCATATCAATCAACAAGTATAAATTAGCAAGTCGTAATATAGCAGTGACCTAGACTCTATAGATGTTAACTAGAAATTAGTACATAGTGTTGAAACAATGAAGTAATTAGTTAGACCTAACAAACTATTAAAAATACTAAATGGCACATTCCATCCATAGAGGAGACAATATAATAGGGATCCTTTGCATGGTTTTAGAAGGTTTTAAAGCGGGTAAAGCATGAATTGAATGGGTTATTTTGTTCTACTATGCTAATTAGTAAAACATAAAGAGGCATTTACATACCTACCACCCAGTTTCTATGTATTTACATATTTAACACCTAAACTGTTCTTTTTACATTTATACCTCCCAAATCTTTCACATCACATCAAAAATACCACCATTTTAACTTTGAAAAAGTAAAATACACAATTTCATGCATAGGTGAGATGGCATGCATGTTAAAAATAGAAGTAAAGTTGCCAGATATATAAATACAGGAATTGACTGGCAAGTATGTAAATCTTAAATCTAAATACATAAAATCACCACTACTTCCAAGAAGATGCACACTTCTCTGCAAGCATATTTATGATGAAACCAAAGCAATAGAGTGAGTGCTTTTCCATCGCATGCTTCTATAACAATTCAAACAATGACATGTCAAACTTATTTAAAGCAAAAAAGATAAAACGAACCACAAAATCAGGCTTTGGTGTATGTCAGCTTCTAAGATGCATTGCTAGTACTAAACATCCACGGTTATTTTCATTTTGTTGCTCTCAGTGCAAGCTTTCTCTCAAAAAGTGCAGTATACAAAAGCATTTCATTTTAAGGCCACTAGAATTTTCTACAGATGGTATTATATAATAGTCATTTACATAATTACTTTGTTTTTATTTTTTGCATAAATGAATGAATTGATCGCAAAGATCCTAAAAATTCATAAATGTGATTTATTATTAACATTGATTTCGACACAACCAATTTTCCGTTGATACAATTAAGTAATTGAAAGTTTTAGAATGTAAACATAATTTAAAAGCATTCATAAACTCAATGATAGACATTAATTTAGTCGTGTTTTGTAAACTTTGAAGGCAATATGTGGTACAAAATGTAAATCATACATGTTGATGATGATAGTAATAAATCAGAACAATTAATCATCCTGTTCATTAAATGACCTAGCCACACTTCTATATAAGAAAATATGATACAAGTACTTGAGTAAACGACCTTTTCTATTTCAACACAATTTTTTTCTTAAAAAAGAACTCAAATAGATTAACAGATCTTTTTGAGTATGCCTACGATATGGCTATATCCCTGGAGATGCAAACAATAGTGGTCGCGTATTAGATGACTAACTCAGCAAATAGATGAATAGATCCAACTGAACCAACCTATTCTTTTTTTTTATTTCAATCAGTGCTATATCCCTACGATAGTCAGCTCCGGTTCTGAAAAGAAGGAACTGAGAACCTTTCTAAAGTTTCAAAAAGCCAAAAGGTAACCTAACTCTAATTATGATTGGTGTCTCCACTACTTACGAATAGAACAATTATACAGTGCATAATAATGCATTTCAATCGCTTAATTCCACTAAACATCATTGAGTAGACTACACATAAGAAGCAACCAAATTTGAACTAGATTACAGTTTAGTTCATTCTAGAACAACGTTGTTCTAATTTATAATCTTCCAGGTAAGCTGGAGAAGAACTAGTAGAGAAATGGAGGACATCAAAACACTGCCCCATAAATGCAATTTAACAAGGATCTAAATGAAACTTTTTTTCTAAAAAATATAAGGATCTAACTACGGAGTTAAGTAAACCAAAGGACCAATGCAGTAAGGATCAAATTTTATGAATAGAAACACAATCTATCTTTAAAAAAAATAAAGTCAATAGGGAATGCTTACCACATACAAAAATGAACCACCTGCAATGAAGGTGTACATCGATATAATACTAAAAAGAAAGAAATAAGCATCATTGTGAGCGCTGCATCTGATAGCATGCTCAAACAATAAAGATCGTTATATGATGCAGTAAAATAGTGCTGCCATGTTAGCTTTGTATGGCATTATGAATAGGAACCAACATTGTTTTATTTGAAATGCCAAGGTTACAGCTCTCCCTAACGTGTAAAATGTACCACTCATGCAAAGCAAACTGTCACATCCAATTTGTTCCACTCCCATAGAGATAACCCCATTGGTTTACCAAGAAGTACATTTCAAGAGGGATTCATCCACAAATATTGTTGAGAATGAAACATCTAAAACCCACCCAAGCTTCCGGCGACAAAAAAGCTTAATTTAGTTAGTAGATAAAGCTAAACATGTGCTTGCTCAACAAAAGTTCTGAGGCACAAGGATGGCTAAAGTAGTGAGGTAACTCCTAATAGGATAGATGAACTAAAAAAAATGGATCGTCTATCATACAAAAAAAAGTAAAAAAATTAATTAATTATAATATATTAACATTGTGTGAGGAGTTCTGGTAAGGTCAGGAATATAATTATTACGGCACTAATACAACCAATGCAATGATGTAAATCAAAACTGTTAAGTTTGTACGAACTTTTTGTAGTCTATTGGCACTCTATGAATCATCTAGAGCACAAGACCTTACATATTACCTCCATGAGATACCATGATTGTTTTGTCAACTACCATAACACTTAGAAAATACATGAATCATTTTGGCAACAGCAAAATAATACAAAACATTTCATTGGCTGTTTGCAATATCCCGATCCTACATGCAAAGATTCTAAAATATCAAAGCAAGTAGATGTCTGATGCTGCACAAAAATTCTATAGAGTTTTGTATGGAGTTCAAATGTGTATTTATAAATAAATCACTATGAACAGAAATTGAAAGCACACGCTTGCCATTAATATCACCATATTGACAGATTTGATTGGTACAAGTTTAATCACTACAGATCCTAAAATTAAATTGTGTGCATGATTTGAATATATTCCAAACAAACTATAGTTTAAAATTTAAATGATCACCTTGAAAAAAATAATTTAAATTGAAATATATATATATAATTGAACCACGTGATTTGGTTGGGTTAAATAACAAAATTAAAAAAAAAAACTATATTTTCGCTTGACCTGATCCAGTTAAATTGAATTTTTTTTGTTCAATTTGTTCAATTTCTTGATTCTATTTGGTTTGATACTAATTTAAATTAATAGGAAAAATTTATAAACTACCAGCTCCATAAGTTTAATTAGTTCGTTAAAATTGAATAATGTAATTTTCAATTACCATCAGCTTATTTGTCTTCCTAAAACTTCAAATTTAAACCAAACAACAAGTTAAAACAATACATCAAATTGAAACCAAATCAAAATAATTGATAGATTTGGTATTGATTTCAATTTGTAGTGCTACATAACATGATTGTTTTTGTTTTGTTAAGTATGCAATTTTGAGACAACAAAAACAACAAGAAGCCTTTATTTATCCCACCAAGTGGGGTAGGCTACAAGAATCCTTTTCCTCCATTGTGCCCTATTGAGTGTCATATTTTCATTTAATTCTAATAAATTAACATCATTTTTTAAACAACAAGCCCAAGTCTTTTTAAATCTACCTCTACCTTTTTTAACAAAAGTCAAATCTAAAACATCTACTCTCCTAATCGGATCATCAGATGGTCAATGTTTACAGGTATGCAATTTTGACAAAAAGTGCAAAAAATATCCATACCAAATTATATCATGCAATATAGAATTTTAACTGCCAAATTAAAATTTAAAGATTGATTGTAAATTTATAATTTACAAAATATTTTTACCAAATTTCAATCAAAACTTATATTATACTGGATAGATCAAGCAGATGAACACAAGAAATCAATCTAAACAAAAGAAAATCAAATCAAAGTATAATTTTAAGTTAAAAATAAACCTGCTAGAACCAAGTTTGATTTAATTCCCTGTCACAAAAATTAAAAATTTCAAGAAGATTTTTAAATCATGATTTTTTGAAATAAATTTGAATCATATGCATCTTTTCAAAAATTGAAATGATTAATTATCAATTTTTGTTTAATCTTCCCAAGGAATATAATTAGTAAGCGTGCGGAGTAAATTACAATGTATACATGCTCAATCAAAACTTGTCTTACACACATCTAAAAGTAAATCTAATGGTTTTACGATCCAGCTTGAGTCGTGGCTAAAAAATGGATAAGGATATGCTGACCCAATTTATTTTCATTCAATAAATAAAATTGATAGTCTAAGATCCCAACTTTAGTGACTTAAAAAAATCTTTACCTAATTGGCGTTAGTAGATTTTTGCTCCAGATGATAAGCATAAAACTCAAAATAAAAATGAATTTTTGGTTTAGATTTTTTTTGGTAATTTTATTACTAAGTAGTTTTAAAATTTATATCTCTCATTTTTTGTGTGTTGGTGTTTACCGGAAGAAGAACATATTGTGTTGCTTTAGTTTAAAATAACATAGAAAATAGATCAAGAAAGTCAAAGATGAAAAAGTGAGAGGTAGAGAAGAATAGAAACAAAAGAGAGAGAAAAAATGGAAAGTTGATAGGTAAGTTATTTGGCACTTTCATTGTTTGATCATGATGGACTACCTCAACAAAGTTCAGCCATTGTGATGTCAATACAAGCATGTTGATGTTGGTTCAAGCATGGTGACGCTGTAAACAAACATGTTATGCACCAAGCAAGTTCAATGGAAGCAAAAAAAATTGTTATTGTGAATATAAAATACTACTAAAGGTCCTTGATTTTTCTCTCCTAATTTTTGTTTCTTTGCTAATTGCTCCACCAAACTACCACAATATTAAAGAGCTTTGAAAGAAATTTTGAAGTAATCTTCTTAGTTATAGTAGATATATTTCTTTGTGTGATCATGAATTTATTCTAATTAATCTCTCTAAACCATGTAATTCCATTAACCTTTTGCTTGAGTTCTTGAGGGCACTATTTCGGCTTTGTTTTTTTTTTTTTTCCTTTGCTCTCATAGTTATTTTTTCCAACAGTAAGATAATTACATTATGCAATTTTAAACAACAGAATAACAAACTTATAAAAGATAAAAGAATTATACACCAAAACATCTTAGAACCACATAATGGACCATAAGTTCCAATAACCTTATTCCCAGCATAATTTATAGGTGAAAGGAAGAAAAATGTGATCCAAGCAAACAAGCATGAAATGGGAATGTTAGAGATGTTCGATCCAAGTAGAAAGTCCCAACAAGTGATTACTATGTAATACCTATAGATTATTTCATCCATGATTCTCAGAATTATAGGAAATGAAGTATTCCTAGAAAGCACGGTTAAATTTACAGAATGCAATGGAAGACATAAATAAGGATTACTCCAAAAACATTCAGTTAGGCATATGTATGAAACTAGAGTACCTGCAGCAGAGTAAGCTGTGCTGAGAGAGTTGTTGCCTCTGTCTGAAGCGTTTGCACCTTGCGCTCAAGCTCACTAGTGTACCTTATCTTTCTCTCTTTAGATCTTGCAGCAGATTGTCTGTTTGCAAGAATTCTACAGCACAAAAAAGAGGAAAAGAAAACTTGTAAAAGCAGAGAAACAAAGAACATGTTGTTCCCAAATAATTCTTTCAATTTTTTTATGATCACACAAAACTAAGGCGAAAATAAATAAATAAAAACAAATTGATCATATACTCGCGAAAGAGACCAAAACTTCCATAGTCCACGCCATTCAACCCAGAATAACATCGAATGAATTTCTAATATAGAAAGCCCAATTCAGAAAAAAAAACAATTAAAATTCAGAGTATAAGTAGAAAAACCAGGCTAGAAAGTAGATGCCCGCTAAATTTGGAAAAAAACGAAATACGGCCAAAAGCACTCAAAGCAGGTTGGTCAAAATTGATCAGAATTCAATAACAAATCGACTCCAGCAAGAATCATAAGTCCTAATCGTCACATAAGCATCCAAGCGTCAAATAAAGATTAGAGAGAGATCAGGCCTTTTGGCTCTCTTCGGATCGATCAAAGCAAGCTCCGCAAGCTTATCCGCCGCTATCGCCTTCTTCGCGTAATCCGACTGCGACGGCGGAGACTCTCCCTCGNTCAAGCCTCAAATAAAGATTAGAGAGAGATCAGGCCTTTTGGCTCTCTTCGGATCGATCAAAGCCAGCTCCGCAAGCTTATCCGCCGCTATCGCCTTCTTCGCGTAATCCGACTGCGACGGCGGAGACTCTCCCTCGAACGAAGACGAAGCCCCATCCATAGAACTGCTGTGCCGATGCTGCGGTTTCTTCTCCACGGTCGCACCACCAGGAACGCCAGCTCCTTGGAACCCCATCCCCTCGAAGAACGCCGCATCGACCGATAAGCTCCTCAAGTGAGCTCCACCTCCGGCGGTCCTCGCCGCCGTTTGCGCCGTCGAATGCTCCAATTTTCCGCCGGACTCAGTAGAAATCGCAGGAGCGGCGGTGGAACTACTGCCGGAGATGTTGTCATCGGAAAGTGAGGGGAACTCGATGTCAGCGAGGTTGAAATCCGGGTCCGAGTCGAACAGGAATTCTTCAGGGAAGCGGTAGAAGGTCTCGGATTGGGCCCTCCGGTGCCCGGAGCTCCTAGGGTTTGGTTGGATCTGGCTGCCGCCGAAACGGTGGTTCGTCGGTAGCATATCGGGCGGCCGGTTCGGGTCCATGGGCGACGAGCTTTCTCTAGAGTCGGTGGTGCGGCTTGACTCTTTCAAGACGGCCGACAGATTTCAAGTGAAAGAGATGCATTACTTATAGCAAAATNCTTGACTCTTAAGACGGCCCCCAGATTTCAAGTGAAAGAGATGCATTACTTATAGCAAAATTTACATATCTAGCACAATTATTATATATTTGGATATGTTACACATATTCCAATTAGGAATGTTAACCATCCAATTTGAGCGGAGTTGGGGCGGGCTCGAATAGATCTAGTGCGGCNATACATATCTAGACACAATTATTATATTTTTACATATGTTACACCTAAATATATTCCAATTAGGAATGTTAACCATCCAATTTGAGCGGAGTTGGGGCGGGCTCGAATAGATCTAGTGAGGCTTGTGGCTCCTTATATTCGATTTCGAGCCTAGCCGACTCAAAATTGAATGGAGTTTGATTTGGCTCGAAATTGAACCGAGTTATAGCTCAAATTGAGTTGTTTCAATCCATTTCAGCTCGAATTGCCTAAATTTGAACTAACTGACTCAAATTGAGTTATGTATTTATTCTAGTTTGAAATCTGCTTGAAATTGGTTGGTGACTCAATATATTTAGGGCCCGTTTGGGACAGCTTATAAGTGCTGGCGGCGTTTTGAAAACGCTGTCTCACTGTTTGGTACCCACTTATGGAGAGATTATTGAAAAATGCGTTTTCTAAATTGCAAAAGACGCGATTCCAATTTACAGATATTGCCCTCGATCTCGCTCCCGTGACCTTGCTTTTTCCTTCGCCTCTCCCGTGACACTAGATTCGCCTCTCGCTCTCGTCTCTATTCAAAGCCCTGACTAGGAGCTTCGCCTCTCCCTCTCGTCTCTGTTCAAAGCCGGATCATAGTCGTTCACCTATCGCTCCCGTCACCAACTCGTTCGACGTCGGATCCAGCAACCCTTCGCCTCTCGCTCCCGTCAGCAAGTCGTTCGATGCCGAATCCAGCAGGGCTTGGCCGCTCGCTCCCGTAACCTTGTCATTCGACGTCGGATCGAGGCTCGCTCACATAACATCAGTTCGACGCCGGATTCAGAATAGAGGCAAAAGGGTCAATTTTTCACAATCAGCTGTTTTCCATAAGCGCCAACCAATCAGCCAGACAGCTTATCCGGATCAACTGCTCATCAGCGGATTATCAGGATAAACTGCTTATCGGCAGAAGCTGGATAAGCTGCAGGTGCCCCAAACAGACCCTTAATTATACATAGTTTATATATATAATTTTTATAAATAAAAAATAATACGAGCTGATTGCAAGCCAATTCATATATGACTCAAAATCACCTCGAAAAAATTTAATCCAAAATTTTGACTCATTTAATTTAATTCAATCTCAATCTGAGCCAAAATTTGAATAAATTGTAGAGCGAGTAAAGATCTTCAAGCTAAAGTCACAGCGCTAAAAGGTGATTTTAATGTTATTGTTTATGTAATAGTAAAATTCAAGTATTATATTGGTAAATATGAAAATTTAGATGCGAACTGTGTAATTACATAAAAATTATGTCCTAGATATAAAAATGCTGCTTATCAGACGGTTAAATATATGCTCCCACAAGTGCGTCATTTTTTTTTTCTAGCACCATAATTTTTTTAAGTTATAAGCACATGCAGTTTTCTTCTATCTAAAAACTCTTTTCAGTAGTTAGCATTTGTGTTGTTTAGCGCTGCTAACAGATAATGATTTGGAATTTTATGTATATAACATAAACAATATATATATTTACATATTCATTCATTTGATATCCAAAATTTTATATTATTTATATGATATTTTTATCAGTAAATCCCTGCATAAAATCACAACATTAGAAAAAGATGCTGGATTTTTAGAGAGTTTTTTTAGGGTATAGGATTGAGCGAGAGCAAGAGAAGTCGTCCTTTCTTCTCTTTTATTCTTATTTATACACTTTAGGAGCCTATATACTCACATAGGGGTTTAGTAAATAAACATAAAAGTAGGCTTTATGATCATAATAAGGAGTTGGAGCAGACTCATTGATGAGAAGACTGTTGGTATTGATTGGCATATTGTTAATTGATGTGTGGTATGTATGCTAATAGTGGAGAACTCTCTTTCTTTTGCGTTGGAGAGCTGCTCATCGAGTTCGATGATATAGCTAAGTAGTTGTCTGCTAGTTTGTTTAGAAGGTCTAACTAGCTCGTATAAGTATGAAATAGGAAATCAGACAGTATGGGCGAGTTCGGCTAGAAAAGCTCTATTGAAGGTTAAGGTTGGTTAGACATGTCCTGAGGAACTCACTGGAATGTTGATCTACTTCAAAGATTTTTGTAGAACCCTTTTGGATAGTAAAGAGCGTTGTAGTTTGTCACTTTTAAAAATATGACTAACATATATGTTTTATCTTGTCAATGTTCTACCCTGGAGAGCTTGATCCATTAAGCCAATGAGGCTTCATGTTGTTTACAAAAACTCATTTTTTGAGGTGTTTAGTTCTCTGATTCTCTTAGCTCTTAAAAAATGATACTGCGAGAAGAATGATAGAATAAGTCGTCTCTATGTCTGATTAGAGGGGTAGGAAAATTGTAACATGCAT
This sequence comes from Phalaenopsis hybrid cultivar, assembly GCA_002079205.1. NCBI lineage: Eukaryota > Viridiplantae > Streptophyta > Magnoliopsida > Asparagales > Orchidaceae > Phalaenopsis > Phalaenopsis hybrid cultivar. The sequence goes on from JXCR01027339.1 coordinate 35,125, forward strand.
TTAGCTCTATCGGGTTTGTCTGGATACATCTATTCATATTCATTTCCTATACTAAAATAAAACATGTTCTCAAAACTAGTAATACCTCTATGGCGGCGAAGCTTTCGTCAATCCAAGATCTAATTTGGCTAATCTCTTTTTCAAACTTTCTCTCTGAATCATCCATTTTTTAACTGCCATCACTTTCAATGAAGTTTTTTTTATCACAAACCATAGAAACACTAGGAAGTTGAAATCTTGTGGATTGATTTACTTGTCTGTATCTAGAGAATCTTTGTCTGTCATTGATATGATTAGCATCGATATAAAATAAGTTAAAATAGAATAGCATCATACGTGAAATGATGTCTAGAAGTTGAAATTAGTAGTGGAAATCTTATCTACTGAAATAAAGCATAGATCCGCACAAGTTAGATAGCGAAGTTATTATGTTTAAACCTTCCAGCACAGTTTTTTTTTCATTTAAGATTATTTTCTTGGAAGATTTACATGCATATTAGTCTATTTTTTTTAATGTATTTCTAGCACCTTCCAGCACCTTATATTTTTTTATGCATTTCCAACACAGTTTTTTTGGTTTGAATCTAAAAAAGAAAAGAATTGTTGTAAATATATAAGAATTGGGTTTTATGTTTATAAATGCCCTTAATTTCAATTCCTCTAAACCCATTCTCTTTTTTGTTGATGTCATCTTCCAATGGCAGAGGGAAAAAAAATACAATGCAGCTTTTTTATGTTGTTTCAGATCAATGTCTTATAAAGGTTTGTCTCTCTTCGATTAGGAAAAAAATTAGATGGTAATTTGGTCGAGTGTTATGGCTCTTAACCAATTGGTTGAATGAGAATGTACTTCAAAGTCATAAATTCTAGACATAATTTATGATTTATTAGTCATCATTTAAATAAAATCATGTTAAATTTTAAATTTATTAAAATTGAGTANTCTTCAAATTCATAAATTCTAGATTTATGATTTATTATTCATCATTTAAATAAAATCATGTTAAATTTTAAATTTGTTAAAATTGAGTATCATTTTATTATAGTTTTGAAGTAAATATAATAATTTTTTTTACTTTCGTTTAAAATAGATTGACCTAACATTCCATTTCAATTATTATGGTTAGAACTAAAAAAAGTTCAAATATGAGATACTCACCATCTCAATCTGGAACCGCCATTGTTCAAATTTTGAGGTATGGATNCTTTATTATAGTTTTCAAGTAAATATAATATTTTTTTTTACTTTCGTTTAATAGATTGACCTAACATTTCATTTCAATTATTATGGTTAGAACTGAAAAAAGTTCAAATATGAGATACTCACCATCTCAATCTGGAACCGCCATTGTTCAAATTTTGAGGTATGGATTCACTGTAAATCTGGTGTTTCGTTTTTTCACTTAACAAGCCTAATTTCATACTTGTTTCCTCCCTTATCTCAGCATCATACCAAGCATTTTAGGGTTTTCCTATGATTCATCATAAAGAAGAATGCTACTNCAAAGTAGATGAATTTGGCCATCATCCTTTCTCATGTTCTTGCCGAAACTGAATTTATTTCTCTTTTGAATATCATAATTTCTTTTCCTACTTAAAAAAAGGTTTTTGGCAGTGCTTATATAAAGGCAAGCACTCCTAAAAATATTTCAAAAATGCATAAAAATATTTAAAATTGTTGCTAAAAGTCTTTGTTGCGCTAGCAATTACAGTCATTTAAAATCCGTTGCAAAAAACATAGCAGGGGTTTTTACCAGTGTGATTGCCTGTATAAAGTATTGCGAAAAGTCTTTTTTTTTTGTAGTAAATCAAATTATATTTTTAGGCACCAGTAATCTCAAATGTTCTAAATAACTTATATCACATAATGCTTTCAAGTAATCAAAAAGATGTGTTTGATTTGGTGCAGGGCACTTGAATCTGCTAGTTAGTAGTATACTTAACCTTTTCTGGACACTACGCATAACTTTTCTGTTTTTTTTTTTTTCGATTTAATAAGTATTTGGAGCAGGTTCTAAAAATATTAAATGCTTGCTTGTCCCCCTCTCCCCACTTGATCCACTTACCCATAACCCGCTCTCCTCACACATGAGGTGCTCCATCATGCATGACCTGACATGCTTGCTTATGGCTCACTTCGTTTGGGGGCACTTCACACCTTCTGTGCTCTTTTCTAACCCATGCTTGTTGCCTACTTGCTTCTGATTTGCTGTTTATTATCTATTGTTCTGTCCCACCACTCCAAATATCTGTGCTTTCTTTGTTGTCATTGTTGTTGTATTGGCTCGTATGTTGCACACTTTTTCTCATGCTCATTATGACTCACTAGGGTTGTCAAATAAGCTTGTCTTTCACGAATAGCTTGTGTTCAATTTGTTCATTAAGCAAGCGAGCCGAATATGAACAACTTTTTTTAGCTCGATTTATAAATGAGCTGAACACGAAAAAAAAAAATTTCTTTCATGTTTGGCTCGACATAATTCCATAGAAATATTTATTATATCATTTTTATATGTATTCTAAATTTTCTTAATTTTAAAAATTATTTGGATGGTATAATTATAAAAAAATGATTTATAGCATCTTATTTGGTCATCCACCTAGAAAGACCTAGAAAGACCCATGCATGTTGCATAAAAAATGAACTTGAGAAAGAAGCAGCTATTGATTTTCATTCTTTGGAAATATTAAAAAAATAATTTATTATTGATACGCCACCAACAAATCATCATAATCCAGCACGAATCTCGATGCAATATTTTGAGTACGAACNTGATTCCCTCCTTTGAATCTCTCTGCTTTACTCCACCGGCATCCTCGTGCCCGACGAAGAAGGGTTCCACGATATTTTTCGTCTTCCCATCGTTCTGCAAGCCATGTGATTGTCTGCTTTGATGACAAAGGGTCTCGCGTTTCTTCGTTCCATCATTCCGCCTACTCCTGCGCTTCGTCCCAGCTCACCCGCACTCTAAGTTCGCATTGTCTTTTGTACTTGACGACGCCTTTGCCCTGCCCGACAGAAATCAACATCGCCTCTGTCGCCCTGCCCAACAAAAATCGAAATCGCCTCTGTCACCCTGCCCGACAGAATGTCTGCTCGCCTTGCAGCTCGCCTAGCAGCTCTTCAGATGGCCTCGACCATGCGTTCTTATGTCACTGCAGTTGTCGACGACTTTCCTATTCTTACTCGTGCTCCTCTTTCAGGTTTAGAGTCTGGTTTTGATATCGACAAGTTATGCAATGTTCCACAATCATTTCACGAGGCTCTTGAAGGTGGTGGCGATCACACCTTTATTAAAAAACGGGGGGGGGGATGGAAAGTTTGTTCTTATTCTCACAGAGGTTGAAACCAGCACTTTAGCATCTTCATGGTGTTTTGATCTCGTGGGAAATTCCTTTAAGGTTAACCAAAACTTGAGATCATTCGAAAAGAATTTGATCCTATAAAGTTGTTGGGCAGTTGAAATATTGGTTTACTTGACGGTTGACATATACTCATTCGAAAAGAATAAGTTTGCTCTTATTCTCACAGAGGTTGAAATCAGCACTCTAGCATCTTCGTGGCGTTTTGCTCTCGTGGGAAATTCCTTTATGGTTAACCAAAACTTGAGATCATTCGAAAAGAATTTGATCCTATGAAGCTGTTGGGCAGTTGAAATATTGGTTTACTTGACGGTTGACATATACTGATTTAGTTATCTCACGATGCCGATTACACTTACATTTTTTTTCTCAAAAAGTTATCAAGATCGACAACCGTTATATGAAAATTCTGAAGTGAACTGTTGGTTTTGATTCAAAAATAAAGTCCCCTATCATTCCAGTTTGGATAAAGTTTCCGGGGTTAAAATTACATCTGTTCAACTTGGAAATTCTCTACTCCTTAGCAACTACTTACGGTAAGTCTCTCAAGGTTGATAGTCCTACGCTTGCTGTCACCAGACCCTCTGTGGCTTGTGTTTTACTTGAGAGGGATAACACTACACCAGCTCCAGATGAGATATGGATTGGAACCACTCACAACGGGTTGGCAAAAGGTTGAAATAGAACCACACTCTCCTTATTGCTCTTTTTGCAGTATGTTTGGTCAGAGCTCTACTATTTGCTATCGTTTGCATCCTCATCTAAAGTCGGATATCACTAAAGAACAGCCACACATCATCCCTGTTGAGAAGATGCAATCTGATCCTCTTTCCGACACCGCAATTACTGATGAAGAACACCATAATACAGCTATAGAGATTAGTCGCTACAACATGTAGTTGCTTCTAATGCTCAACAACATGCACATCTCCAGCACACTTTAGACCAAGATCAGGTGAGTAAATATTCGGATGAGGAGTGACAGGTCTACTCTAGGAGGAAGAAAAAGAATGGAGGCCGACTCCAACTTGGGAACATATTGGATGATACATTGGTTACTACTTGCAATGACAATCATTTTACCAACTTATTAGCTTGCTCCTTCCCTACAACTAGAGGCAGAGGCAAGACCAAATTGGGTCGCTCTCTAGCTACCTGATACTATGTATTTCGGCACTTTTAGGTATTTTCATTAAGTCTCTAATGTACTTTTTTGTATTTTCTAGTTTTGGAATAATTTGTGGTTTTTGTGTGGGCAGTGTGTCATGCTTGGGCCCTCACACACATTGTATCTGTATCTTTCTTTCTAGTTAATATATTAGCCTTTTTGGGCTTTTTTTAATATATATATATATATATATATATATANAAGCGCCGCGAATTTTCTAGCACACATCAATTATTATTAAATTTTGAGTCGAGGAAGAACACAATATATATAAATCTAGCCTAGCACGAACATAGTGCTCACAAACAATTTCGAAAATGAGCCATTTTCAAACAAAATTAATCTCAAATAAGTCGAGCAAGAGCCAAGCATGAGCTCGCTCAAACTCGGCTTGTTGATAACCCTATGACTCGCAACATCTCTCTTGCTATACTAACTTAAACTTTTGGAGCTTAACATACTAGATACTTGTCCTATTTTTTGTTATAAGCTACCTGTCTGATTCTTCTCTNACTCTCCTCACACATGACGTGCTCCATCATGCATGACCTGACATGCTTGCTTATGGCTCACTTCGTTTGGGGCACCTCACACCTTCTGTGCTCTTTTCTAACCCATGCTTGTTGCCTACTTGCTTGTGATTTGCTGTTTATTATCTATTTTTCTGTCCCACCACTCCAAATATCTGTGCTTTCTTAGTTGTCATTGTTGTTGTATTGGCTCCTATGTTGCACACTTTTTCTCATGCTCATTATGACTCACTAGGATTGTCAAATAAGCTTGTCTTTCACGAATAGCTTGTGTTCAATTTGTTCATTAAGCAAGCGAGCCGAACATGAATAACTTTTTTGAGCTCGATTTATAAATGAGCTGAACACGAACAAAAATGTTTTCTTTCATGTTTGGCTCGAAATAATTCATTAGAAATATTTATTATATCATTTTTATATGTATTCTAAATTTTCTTAATTTTAAAACTTATTTGGATGGTATAATTATAAAAAAATGATTTATAGCATCTTATTTCGTCATCCACCTAGAAAGACCTAGAAAGACCCAGGCATGTTGCATAAAAAATGATCTTGTGAAAGAAGCAGTTATTGATTTTCATTCTTTGGAAATATGAAAAAAAAAATTATTATTATTAAATTTTGAGTCGAGCAAGAACACAATATATATAAATCTAGCCTAGCACGAACATAGTGCTCACAAACAATTTCGAAAATGAGCCATTTTCAAACAAAATTAATCTCAAACAAGTCGAGCACGAGCCAAGCATGAGCTCGCTCAAACTCGGCTCGTTGACAGCCCTATGACTCGCAACACCTCTCTTGCTATACTAACTCAAACTTTTGGAGCTTAACATACTAGATACTTGTCCTATTTTTTGTTATAAGCTACCTGTCTGATTCTTCTCTAAAGGTTTTGGTTTATTACTTTGATTTTGATGATTTTAATGAGTTAAAATCCTCCTCAACCATTGTTTTTATCATCAAATTCAATGGTACCAATTATATCTAATGGTTGAGAGCTTTCATTTATTTGTTGTTTCTATAATGAACTCCATCACTTTGATGTCTCCCCTCTGTAAACCATTGACATCATCCAGTTTTAAAAATGGAAAGCTTCTGAGTAGGCTATTCCCACATGGTTGTTCAATATGCTTGAAATATTTTAGAACAAGGCCAAATGATGTGGAATATTTGTTGTTCCACATTTTCTCAAGAAAATAATGTCTCTCATGTCTACACTATATATTCAAAGATTTTCCTTTTAGCAAAATTTTATGCAGAACTAGGAAGACTATAACACCTTACGTGCCAAGTAAGACGAGTCGCTTTATTTCCATCCTTATATTACTGATCCAACTATCCTAAAAAAAATAAATTAATAATTCCTTGAGCCAAATTTCTCTCATGTATAAGTCCTTTTTTATATGGTATGCAATCTCAGTTATGGTTGAATTCATTGTCCCTGATATTGCACTTTCTCTCTCCAAGGCTATTCATGTCCTAGAACTCTCTTCCCATGCCTTTCTTACTCTTGGCTAATTATCTTNATATAATGAACTCCATCACTTTGATGTCTCCCCTCCATAAAACATTGACATCATCCAGTTTTTAAAAATGGAAAGCTTTTGAGTAGGCTATTCCCACATGGTTGTTCAATATGCTTGAAATATTTTAGAACAAGGACAAATGATGTGGAATATTTGTTGTTCCACATTTTCTCAAGAAAATATTATCTCTCATATCTACACTTTGTATTCAAAGATTTTAATTTAGCAAAATTTTATGTAGAACTAGGAAGACTATAACACGTTATGTGCCAAATAAGACGAGTCACTTTATTTCCATCCTTATATTACTGATCCAACTATCCTAAAAAAAATAAATTAATAATTCCTTGAGCAAAATTTCTCTCATGTATATGTCCTTCTTTATATGGTATGCAATCTCAGTTATGGTTGATTCATTGTCCCTAATATTGCAGTTTCTCTCTCCAAGGCTATTCATGTCCTAGAACTCTCTTCCCATGCCTTTCTTACTCTTGGCTAATTATCTTTAGTCACTTGTTCTAGGTGGTTGGGGGAATTGTTGGGGTGGTGGTTGTACTTAGAAATTTCTCCTTATTTGTAGCATCTCATTTGGTCATCCACACCATCTCTGAAACTCCAAATTTGAGCGGTAAGCCTATGAAGTTAGCAAGCTTCATTCTATGCCTTTTCTTTTGATCTTCACCTTCTTGTAATTTCTTGTTTTTTTGGCTTGGTTCACCGTGATATAAGAGGACCAAATTTCGTTANCGAAACTCCAAATTTGAGCGGTAAGCCTATGAAGTTAGCAAACTTCATTCTATGCCTTTTCTTTTTATCTTCACCTTCTTGTAATTTCTTGTTTTTTTGGCTTGGTTCACCGTGATATAAGAGGACCAAATTTCGTTACTACCTATCTTGCTTTTTGCTATTTTGTTCTTTTCATGGATGATCATATCATAGTTAATCGGGTTTACTTTCTTAATGTTCAATTTGAGGTTTTATTTGTATTAAAATTATTTTATTAAAAAAAATGTTTTTTTTCCATTCAAATTAAAACACTTTGTATTTGATGTGTGCTATAAAATTTGCGGCGGTAGAGTAATGAATTATTGTCTTAGCGTTGCACGAGAATTCAACACACACAAACAAAAGAAAAGAAGTAAGCATGAGTAAACACATCAACTTTTTATGTAGAAAACTCTTAAAAGAGGGAAAAACCACAGGGCCTAACCCAGTTGAAATAATTCATTATGAATGATAAGTACACATGTTCATTTTTCCCCTAAATTAGAGAAGATAGAATTACAAAGTTGCATAACTATAATCTGGCTGCAGTTTTTAGTGACAACATATTGCAAGGGTTACTGTTGATTGTTAAGAAGGTGGTAGTCCGTTATGAGTGTTGTAGATAGTTTCTCCAGAAGCGTTGATTGACCAAAAAAGTCAAAGTAAGCAGTTGTGGCAACTGTGAATCACATATACTGTAGCTGGCGAGTATTAATGACGTCAACAGGCCGCAGGGGCCGGAGTCAGAAGCTACATGAACTGATGACCATGTAGGTTGTTGGGGCAAATATTGATGACGTTCGTAAGCCGTTTGGGTCATATACAGGAATAGTATGAGCTGATGACCACGTACTGTAGGTCGTTGGGGCCAAAGTCGGGAACTGCATGAGCTGATGACCGTGTAGGTCGTTATTATTATATGAATCGTAGTGGTGAGCAGTGGTGACGTCCATAGACTGTTGGAACCGAAGTCGGGAGCTGCATGAGCTGATGACCATGTGGTCGTAGTTGGCACATGGACCATAGTGGTGAGCCCTTGTCCTAGAGACAGGAGAGAGTTACTAGATTTTTCAAGTTACGACGTTGACTGAAAGAGTTTGGTCGGCGGTGGTTGGCGACGATTGCTGGTGGTCGAAGATGATTGGTGATGGGTGATGACGATCGGCGGTGGTCAACGACGGTTGGCAGTATTCGACGACAGTCGGCGGTGGTGCTAAACTTCAGCTCTTTCTCAAAGCCTCATATTCACTCCCAAGGCCCCCNCTTTCTTAATATTCAATTTGAGGTTTTATCTGTATTAAAATTATTTTATTAAAAAATAAAATATATTTTTTCCATTCAAATAAAACATTTTGTATTTGATGCGTGCTATAAAATTCACGGAGGTAGAGTAATGGATTATGGTCTTAGCGCTGCACGAGAATTCAATATACACAGACAAAAGAAAAGAAGTAAGCATGAGTAAATACATCAACTTTTTACATAGAAAACACTTGAAAGGCGGAAAAACCACGAGTTCTAGCCCAGTTGAAATAATTCATTATGAATGATAAGTACACATGTTCATTCTTCCCCTAAATTAGAGAAGATGGAATTACAAAGTTGCATAACTATAATCTGGTTGTAGTTCTTGGTGACAACATGTTGCAAGAGTTATTGTTGATTGTTAAGGAGGTGGTAGTCTGTCGTGAGTGTTGTAGATGGTTGCTCTAGAAGCATTGATTGACCAAAGAAGTCATAGTAAGCAGTTGCGGGAACTGTGAATCACATATACTATAATTGGCGAGTATTAATGACATCAACAGACCGCAGGGGTCGGAGTCAGGAGCTGCATGAACTGATGACCACGTAGGTCGTTGGGGCAAATATTGATGACGTTCCTAGGCTGTTGGGGTCGTATACAGGAATTGTATGAGCTGATGACCACGTAGGCCGTTGGGGCGAGTATTGATTACGTTTGTAGGCCGCTGGGGCCAAAGTTGGGAACTGCATGAGTTGATGACCGTGTAGGTCGTTGTTGTTATATGAACCGTAGTGGTGAGCAGTGGTGATGTTCATAGATCGTTAGGACCGAAGTCGGGAGTTGCATGAGTTGATGACCACGTGGTCGTAGTTGGCACATGGACCATAGTGGTGAGCCCTTGTTTGATGTGTAAATATATAAGAATTGTGTGGTATGTATATAAATGCCCCTAATATAATGAGCAGAAAATATGGTTTGACAAAATTACGAACATGTTTGAAAATTCTCTTGAACAAGGCTCAAATATGGCAAACAAAGTTTGAACTTCTTTCTAACATTGTTCGCATCATGTTTGAATTTTATTCGAACTATGTTCTACACTTATTTCAAATGCCCAACACAACCAATATTTCTTTAGAGCAGCCATCAAAATTTAGTTTAATCTAATAAGAATCTAATTTAATTAATAAAAATGAATTAAGTTCTTTGTCCTATTTGATCTATTCCACTTAGAAGGATTCGAACTAGGAGTTTCACCAAGAAGGAACTTTATTGAAAATAATTAGCTTTAAATGTGAGTAAATGTTGACCTTCCTCTCTCCAAATTATTCTATGAGAATTGAACATGAGATTGATGTATTTGCAGTCATTCATTTCAGGCCAACAAAACTATTGAACATTGACAGGCATAAGGAGTCAGATATGAACAGGAGCAGAAAAATCAGTGGATTTTATTTAACAACTCAACAATAGCGTGCACCTCAGATATGTAAAACTGAAGTAGGTTGCTAAATAATTTAACGAAAATCCTTTAATCTCTAATAGAATCCCAGACAATTTTGAAGTTTTGCCTTCACTTGAACCTCTTTAATAGAGTTTTGTCATTGGATGCTAAATTAATAGAATTGTTCAGAATATGCTGACCTGTTTCACAGGGAGCAAGTTGAGAAGCATGGAGATATAATAAAATTTTCATTATAAAAAGAATTCAATTACATTTTATAAAATGAAGAGTATCATGAAGTTGTAAAAAGCTTAAGAAGAAAAATCCATCCAAGCATCAATCGAAAAGGTACCTGCTTTTGTCCCAAAGAAATAAATCTTTCAGCATTATTCTTTGAGAGCAATAGATTTAATAGTTACGTATATAGCAGATTTTGGTAGTTACAGATTGAAGGATTTCAATAGATGAAACAGAGTTTAGCAGTTACAGATTCAATAATGTGACAGAATTTCAGAGGTAGTTACAGATCAACAGCATGACTGAGCAACTGCACAGACCTTCAAAAGATTTGTATAATTAGCTAAGAGCCTGTTTGGGATCATTTTTATTTCTTACCTTTTTCAATTCCAAAAACATGTTTGTTTTGTGCATCTTTTGCATGTTTGAGTTATCTGGCTTTTGAAGTAACTCTGTTGTGTTCTTTCTTTACACACCAACTCTATCTCTGTTGCGCCGCTTCTTTTTTCCCTGGAAGATCTTCTATTTTTCTTTAGAGGAAGACTTATTTTATTAATGGAGATTAATTTTTATTCATTTTGAAACCAACTAAATATTTGTATTTCCTATTGGATATATGTCTTATCGTACTATCCTAATTATGTTTTTTTAGCATGAACTCTTGAGCAAAGAGTGTAGTAGTTCAAAACTGATGCATGTTTAAATCAACTCAAGGATCAAGATTACTATCAAGGACATACGATCAAATTGACTAATGAGATATACAAGTAACAGTTGAGCCTTAGGAGTTGTTTGGTCGGCAATGTTAGGAGGGCATTGCATTCATAATGCTGGGATTTTAGAAATCCAACCGCTTGTTTGGAAGAAATTGAAGCTCAATGTGAAATAGCTTTGTATTTAAAATTATGTTGTTAGTATATTTTCTTTGAATTTGGAATTCGCTTGATTTGAGAGAATTCTAAAAACACAGCTTAATGTGAAATGCCACTGACTGCCCCACAGGCTGTCGACAGAAGTCGTCGCCACCTCCCTTTGCTGCCGACCATCGCCATCGTCGGCCACTGTCATTGGACACCTCCACCGCCCGTTCTGTGGCCACCACTACCGCCGACTATTTCTCTTTGTAGCTGGCTAACAGCTTCCACAGCCAATTCTGTGGCCACCACTGCCACCGGCTATTTCCCTTTGTAGCTGGCTAACNACCATTTTGATCATATTTCTTAATTTTAAATACAAATACTTCAAATATTACATATTTATGATGATCGTGCTTAAAATACATCTTATATGAGGGGATAAAATTTTAGGATTCTTCTAAATTTTAAAACAAATTATTTTGAACATAAATCTAAATAAAAAAATTAAATGTAAAAAAAGTTATGAAATATAAAGCTATTCATATGATTTTTTTTTTGCCAAGAACATTGAACCACCCACAACAATTTCTTAAGGGTGACAATTTTAAAAGATATTGTGCATAACTCTATATTCACTTTGAAAGATCTAATGCTAATAAAGATATGAAACATGTCTTACGATTGAGTAATTTAGCTATCAAATGGCACCACACTAAAATACAGTTATGATTAGGGCAATTTGATCGGGCAGTTCATCGCAAATTGATTCCATTAAAATTATAATTACGGTCGAAACCCAAAAGTTCCCGAATGACTTAAACGTGTTGAGCGATAAATTATATGGTACAATTGATAACACATAAAGTTAGCTGAAGTTGACTAACAATTATCTCCTCAGATAAATATGTATTGCCCCAGGTCTATGAAGTTTTCTTAGACGGCGTAATATGTGGCTGATGATAAGGAGACTTTGGTTAAGTTGAGTCAACTGTTTTCAATGACTAAGTAGATTGATACATATGAGAACTCAAGGTTATGAAAGCTTACGATCTTAATTTGGTTTTTCTTAATTATCTCCATGTTTTGCTTTAAGTGAGAAATAATATATTCTCTTAAGTTAAAACCAAAATTACTGCTACTATACACAAATCATTTAATGCTTAACAACTAGTTTCATTAAATGTTCTCTTTTGCGGTCAAGAAGAATACTTAATTATCGGGGTTGGGCTTATGACTATGAGCAACATATAATCAGATCATAAGGTGGTCATAAAATAAGGGTAAAATATTTAGGCAATATTTTATGTAAAATCAAAATTGTTTTAGATTATTTGACCTAGAAACACACATTCTCTTAGAAAAACTCATTTCCAATCATCAGAAGCCACACCAAATTTTTATTTCTAAATTTGTGCCAAAAATTAGCCTAGAAATAGATGTTCAAACTTCAACTTTGTTTGAGCCCGATATTAATTGTTCGAACTAAGCTCAAACATAATGATACTTCCATTTCAAACATAAAGCTCAAATTATTAGCTTTGAAATAGGGGTTCAAAATTAAATCCGAACGAGATTCAAGCTAGAGATTCGAACATTGTAATGACTCATAATATGGGGTTCAAACACATTAATATTTATAAATTTCTGAGCTTTTTTTTATTATGGAGAAACTTTACATTTCCTGGTCATGTATATAGACCTAAGGGTGTAATGAAGAAAATAATTACATTCATGACTTACGATCTATTAAGAGAATTAAACATTCCTTTTCTAATAAATTTTTAGTGCTTGTGATTTGTAATTCTATAACACCTTGACTTATTATTCTCTCTTATGGAAGGTCCATGACAAAGAATGATAGTTCCTCTTTTATCTTCAATATTGGAGAAAAGAATTTAAAATTTTTCATCTCTAATTTTGCATTTATACAGGATTGATTTGGTGAAGTTCTTATTGATGAGAAGTTCCTAAGGAGATGACTAATAATATAAAACTAATTGATTATTATCTAAATTCAAATAGCTTTAAGTTTACATATCATGAGAGTGCATTCATGAAATAAATTATTAAAGAGCATGTAATGAAAGGTAGGTCGAAATTTACAAATCATGAGAATACATTGATGTTTTTTGTTGAGATGCTATTATTAGTGGAATAGGAAGATTTTTTTTCAGTACCCATTAGTAAAGATTATCATGAGAGAAAAGACTAGAAGCGCTTGAAAAGAATAAGAAACATATTGAGGGGACTATTCAAAATGTTGAGAAGAATATTAAAAAGAAATCCCTAGCCTATTATACAATCTGTGGGTATGTTATATCTTGTAATATTAGAATGATGAAGATATTCCAAAACTAGGGAGGACGTGCTTCGAGATAAATCCTTTTAGCTACTGAGTTAGGCAAGTAATAAAGTGTTGACAATTAAAAATTGTCATAATTTTATTAAAAAAGTATAGTTATACGCATATTATTATAATTTAAATAGTATTTATCATGAATTATTGTTTATATTTTTTTTTGTATTCTATTAGTTTTTAAGGTAATTATTAACCCTACACTGGAATATATACCTAATAAGGCTATTACAAAGCTATTATTTGTAAGCCTCATGCATCTCTCTCAATTAGTGTTGTGGAGGAGACACTTACCAGCATAAAAACCACATAAGAGTGTATTGGTCTTCAAAAAAACATCGAAGAATAGGTGCATGTTGAGATGAACAAATATGTGTCCAATAAAGAGGCATGCCATGCCCTCTTCTAGTTAAATAATGGAACATTTTGTTGTTATTGAAGAGATGAAGGCTAATCAGCTAGGATTTGATCAATATGAATGGTTTTTTTAAAGTTGTACATATGAAAAAAAGATGGGATTATAGTGCACAAATTGGCAAAATAAATAAATAATTAAATAAAAATAAAAAAGAAAGAGACAAAAGAAAAAAAAAAAACTAATGAATATAACAATTATGCAGAGATAGATGTGTTGAAATATCTAATTTAAATTACAAGATTTATTGTCTTTCCTGTTAAGATTTATAATAGAAAATAATTTATTCCTATAATAAGTTCTGAGAATAAATTATTTCCTTAAATTAAGAAGATATTTACTTTCCTATTTTATATTTATCTCATTGAATTAGAAATTATTTGTTTTCCTATTTTATGTTATTTCCTAGTATCTTCTAATAATTAATATGAATTAATTATAAGAGATATCAGGTGATATATCTTTCCTTTCATATCATTTTTTTTTATTATTTTTTCTATTATTGGTTTCTTGAAAGGATTATTTATACACCTACCTGTTCATATTAATGAAATATGTATCAAGTATTTCATAGTATTCCACATTATTTCTGAATTTTAACATGTTATCAGAGTCTAATTTCGTACTCTAGCCACCGGTCTTCTTTTGAGAATTGTCGGACTCCGTTCCTGCAATCTTTTGTGCAAGAAAGGAGGGGCACTCTTCTTCTCTCCTTACATCTTCTTCGTGGTCATTCACCCAAGTACGAACTTCCAAATAAAGACCTTGAATCGTTGCATCTTTACATGACCGGCGAGTACGATCGCATTGTTGCATCTTCTCCGCCGGCAGCAGATCTGGTTCATATTTCTCCCCGTGTCACCCTAATTCTCAACCCGCACGCATTCTGGAAAATCTCCGCTCTTTCTGGAAGCCACAGACCCGTGGCCATCCGTGTCACCCTTTCCTATTCGAGCTACCTTTTCCAGTGTCTAGCCGCCTCTGATGGTCCCCATTGCTGCGGCTTCCTCCACATCAACAAGTCCGGTTGCCGTCCCTTGGCCTTCTTGGAGAACCAACTGTCTGATAATGAGCTATCCGGAATTTGGGAGAAGTCTTCGGCGAGGAATAGTTCATGGACTCGTGCTTCCAGTTCTCCATCGCGCTTCTCATCCTCGATTGGAGGTTCCCGGACGGCGAATCAAACATCCGTTGCTCAGGAGTTGTTCAAGTTTCTGGTCGGCTCCATGGACGTTTCAAAGTTGCCATGCAATAGACCTAGGATGGCCCTTGTTTCTGGTGACGAGGGATTGTCGAACGCTGCTGTTGCTGAGGCGGTTTCTACTATGGTTTCCATCAAGAGTACTACAGAGATTCCGACTTCCCGTGCAAAGGAGATGCCCAAGGTTCCAGTTAGTGTTGCCGCTTTATCATTCTTCTCTGGCAAGTCGTCGTCAGAGTTTCCAGCTTCCTCTGTCGATGAACTATTAAAGCCTTCCGATGCAGCTGCTGATGCATCCAACATCTCTGTCTTTCCCATGATGTGAAGTGATTTTTTCTTAGGTTCAACGAAAAGAGATCCTCCAAACAAAGCGACGAGAACTGTCACTGTGGAGGCAACTCGAGAACCTCTTGAGCTCTTTGAATCTCCCTCGAGTATGAAGAATGAGGTTGCAAAGCCTGAAACCGTGGTTTCAGCTGAGGTTGCATTGAGAAACTACCCTCCTTCCTTGAAGGTTAGTGGTGTGCCTGAATTCCGTACCCTGCCATGCGAGAAGAGCTGGAGTTTCTCTTGGTGGATCAGCTCTTGCTCATATGATGCAAAGATTGCCTTTGCTGCAGTTACTATTTATTTGCTATCAGGCTCTCGCTTGGCTCAGCCGACAGAAAATATAGTATTTGGATTGGAGGCTCCATCCTTGCTTCTCTCAGCACCTTCCAACGGATATGGATTTTGAAGGCCGAGTATGATGAATCTGGTTCTTCAATTGTTCACCAAAAATGCTTCTAGTTTGGCTTGGGAGGCATGTTTTGTTCTTTGCAGAGATTGAACGCAATTGGATTTGTTTGGTATCGTCGGCGGGCAGACAACCGCCATCACGATTGCTGAAGATAACTGGCTGACGCCTCGATCGTCGTGTTACCTTCCGCCTTCAACTGCTTTCATCAAGTCTTCCTCCAACTACTTCTTGCGAGTCTTCAACTCCTTCCTAGATCATCCTTGTTGTCGCAAGAAGAATCAATAGCATTTGGATCGTTTAACAGGACACAGATCCTACTTGTAGGCTATGATCGGTAGCACTTGGAGTAGGACACAGATCCTATTTGTATGCTATGATCGATAACATATAGATTGTGTCACTGGATCCTATTTGTGGGCCATTTGGTGCGGGACACAGGTCCTATTTGTATGCTATAATCGATAGCATCTGGATCGTGTAACTGGATCCTATTTGTGGGCTATGATCAGTAGCATTTGGATCGTGTAACTGGAAACGGATCATTCTTGTGGCTATGATTCATATTTGTAACGACAATGATAAATGATTTCTTGCTTTTCTTTGCTCAAATCATGTTTTGGTTTAAGAGATGTCTTCGACATTCTTAGTTTCGGGATTTTCGATTTCGGCACTTACGGGTTGAGGATTATTGGAACCGACAAAATTTCTTGTTGTCAAATTAACAACATCAATTTGAGGGGGGATGGTGAACTTAATCCAACACTTATCAATGGAAAAACATGCTCACCTGAAGGGAAAAAATTTGCGTACATAAGACGTATGCAGAGCTGCGTACGTCTGTAACCTGCAAACAGGTTACAGGGAGGATTTCAGGAGGTTATAACCGCGTTATACACCCTGTAACCTCCCTGTAACCTACCTATATATGAAAACAGAAGCGCGAAACTTACTCGAAGGTACAGGTAGGTTACACGGAGGTTACAGGGGGAATAACGCGGTTATAACCTCCTAAAATCCTCCCTGTAACCTGTTTGCAGGTTACAGACGTACGCAACTCTGCGTACGTCTTATGTACGCAAATTTTTTCCCACCTAAAGAACCTAGAAGGAATAACTCGAAAAGCTGACATTGGTATCTCGGCAGCAGAAGTTCCTAATCTGGTCATAGGAAGTGTAACACCAGTTTTTCCATTGGCTTCCGTTCTCGATATCTCCAACTCCATCTCTGCCTACCAATGCGGCTAATGCCTTGCAGGACAAATTGTGATCAGAGACTCCTCCAGTCAGCATACCGCAACCGATGATGTGGAGGAACCATCTGCATTGTACTCCTAACTTTTCAGATCCGTTTAGAAGCTTGCTGCCACCGCCATCGCCAAGAGTGGACTTTTCTATCTACCTATAGATACTGCAGTAACTAAAATCAAAGACAACAACAATACAAGATGAAGATTTCAAGCTCTACTTCACAGGATATTCCTTGCACATCAGTAGATGTTTTCAAATTCAAATTGAATGTGGTTTTCAACCATGTTTCAACTTGAGGGAGAGTGTTGAAATATCTAATTTAAATTACAGGATTTATTATCTTTTCTGTTAAGACTTATAATAGGAAATAATTTATTCATATAATAAGTTATGAGAATAAATTATTTCCTTAGATTAAGGAGATTTATTTTCCTATTTTATATTTATCTCCTTGAATTAGGAATTATTTGTTTTCCTATCTTATGTTATTTCCTAGTTACTTCTAATAATTAATATAAATTAATTATAAGAGATATCAAGTGATATATCTTTCATTTCATATCATTTCCTTTTTTATTATTTTTCCTATTATAAGATTCTTTTAAGGTTTATTTATACCCCCGTTCATATTAATGAAAAAGATATCAAATACATTATTTCTGAATTTTAACAAGATGAAGATGCGTTGATGGAAACTTAAGGGATCACTTCATCATTGCATGGATGCAAATAAATATAATTTACAATATATTTATTTAAGAAATGGCGTACAAGTAATAAAAAAATTTTGATTGGATAACACTAATCCTTCTGACAAAAGGCACGAACCAATGGATCTATTTGTTACTGATCTTCAGTGGCCAATCAACCACGACCAATTATTTTATTTTAAAACTTTGATAGGGATCATAAACAACTCTAGTGAAAAAAAACATTCAAGTTGGCTCTAGAAGCTTGTCATGATTTTGATTGCTAATTACAACCATAACCTAGCTAGATAGCATAGTAACCATTCTAATGCTTTATATTTAAATGCTAATATTTCATTATTATAGTGATGCACTATTATTTGCTAGAGAGTTATTTGAAGATATAAATATATTATACTTTTTAATTAGGGAGCATATTTGGCGATATCCAAAGAAGTTGCTATTATTATTTTTGATGAATTGTTTAATCAATTTGTAAAGCATTATTTGTCGAGTTTACGAAATAGGAAAAGCTAACAGATCATTTTAAGCGGCCAAAATCTGTGTTAGGTTATGCAATTGATGATAAAAAGATGTTCTTGAGTTATTAGGCAATAGATACATATTTTATATTTTATCCAATGAATTACAATAAATTTCATTGGAAAATATGACAGATTAAATAATGATGTTATACAAACCTAAATTTTTATAAATATAGTTCAAACACTAAAGATGGCATTGAATTGGTTTTGCAGAAGTTTTTTTCAACATGATTAGAGAAGTTGGGGTTCTTTACACACAATCAAGGAGTTCTCTCTTTATAATCAACTTGAAAATGGAAGAGGGTCAATATAATTGACGTGACAAATTCTAAGAGATAAATAACATCCAAGCATTAAATATATTATATTATTGTAATTTTGAAATTATATTGAGCATTGAGTGCCTTTTTTACATATTTAACACAAACTTAAATTTTTATGAATATTGCACAAATATTTATCATCACATAAAAATATCATCAAGATTATTTCTACTAAAGTAAATCATACCTTTTTTAATGCATATGTTTTGATATGATTCTAACACTATAGTGCGATACAAATAAATATCAAAGTATAGGTCTTAGATATGTTAATACGTAAGAAGTGTGTGATATGAATGTAAATCCCCCTTTCTTTAGCGAATATTGAGAAGTATATACCATTCAAAATATTATATTCCTATGTGCCATGATGACTTTAGGAAGTCAAAGATGTTCTTACTTCTTTAAAAACCAGTTTTGTGTTGAATTTCTTAGTAACTTAATCTCTAGATATGTTTAGTTCTAGTAGGAAGCTAGATTCATTATTTTGATGTGCATTTCAGATATGTTTTATTCATTGTAAATGCTTGATACATGAATTTAGACGAGTAAATTGTGAATACATTTTGTAATTGAAACATGATGTTTGCTTTGCAAACATATTCTGTAATTAAATCGTATTTTTTCCCTGAGATAAGATTTTCTATGAATGTATTGGCTATCTTTGTGGTGACATTGAATTTTGTTGTTGAATTTTGGCATGTAAATAACCTCTATTTTGGTATCATGTAACTGAACTATGAATGAATGTTGAACATTCTACGTAACTGAACGCTGTTGAAAAGTGATTGTATAAATGTATTTTTGCAACCTTTTGTAGCTTTACATGTGTATGTTGGAACTGTGTTTGAACCTAGTTGCTATATATTGGTTTGATTCTATAACAACGCTGTATGTAATTGAAACGATCGGTTGACTGTAATAAGGTTTAAAGATGGTTCAATCCTGGTTTAATAAATTCTGTAGTTTGCACGTTAATATTTTGGGGAAATTACATACAAGGCACATAATTCTTATTTGTTTACATATCAATTTAGTAAAAACAAGTTTGATATTTTCATTTACAAACATCTTGGTACTAAAACCTATGTATGAAAAAATGTATTTCAATTTTAAAAAGTTAATGATACTAGTATTTTTGATGTAATGTCCAATATTTGAGTGCTATGTATTTACATATGAAAGTTTAGTTGTTTGATGTGTAAATATATAAGAATTGTGTGGTATGTATATAAATGCCCCTAATATAATGAGCAGAAAATATGGTTTGACAAAAATACGAACATGTTTGAAACTTCTCTTGAACAAGGCTCAAATATGACAAACAAAGTTTGAACTTCTTTCTAACATTGTTGGCATCATGTTTGAATTTTATTCGAACTATGTTCTACACTTGTTTCAAATGCCCAACACAACCAATATTTCTTTAGAGCAGCCATCAAAATTTAGTTTAATTTAATAAGAAGCTCATTTAATTAATAAAAATGAATTAAGCTCATTGTCATATTTGATCTATTCCACTTAGAAGGATTCGAACTAGGAGTTTCACCAAGAAGGAACTTTATTGAAAATAATTAGCTTTAAATGTGAGTAAATGTTGACCTTCCTCTCTCCAAATTATTCTATGAGAATTGAACATGAGATTGATGTATTTGCAGTCATTCATTTCAGGCCAACAAAACTATTGAACATTGACAGGCATAAGGAATCAGATATGAATAGTGCAGAAAAATCAGTGGATTTTATTTAATAACTCAACAATAGTGTGCACCTCAGATATGTAAAACTGAAGTAGGTTGTCAAATAATTTAACGAAAATTCTTTAATCTCTAATAGAATCCCAAACAATTTTGAGGTCTTGCCATCACTAGAACCTCTAAATTAATAGAATTGTTCAGAATATGCTGAACTGTTTCATCAGGGAGCAAGTTGAGAAGCATGGAGATATAATAAAATTTTCATTATAAAAAGAATTCAATTACATTTTATAAAATGAAGAGTATCATGGAGTTGTAAAAAGCTTAAGAAGAAAAATCCATCCAAGCATCAATCGAAAAGGTACCTGCTTTTATCCCAAAGAAATAAATCTTTCAGCATTATTCTTTGAGAGCAATAGATTTAATAGTTACGTATATAGCAGATTTTGGTAGTTACAGATTGAAGGATTTCAATAGATGAAACAGAGTTTAGCAGTTACAGATTCAATATTGTGACAGAATTTCAGATATAAGTTGAGTTACAGGCAAATGACTTATAAAGACTTTCAGATCAACAGCATGACTGAGCAACTGCACAGACCATCAAAAGATTTTTATAATTAGCTAAGGGCCTGTTTGGGATCATTTTTATTTCTTACCTTTTTTAATTCCAAAAACATGTTTGTTTTGTGTATCTTTTGCATGTTTTTTTTTTTTTTGTTTTCAAAAATAAATTAAATTTCTTTTTAAAAATACACAAAACATCTAAAATTTATTTTGAGTGTTTCTAAAATCAAAAATCAAAAGTGATCCCAAACCGCCCCTAAATGAATAAGATATGTATTACTAGATCGTGGTAGCATCTGGCTTTTGAAGTAACTCTGTTGTGTTCTTTCTTTCCACACCAACTCTATCTCTGTTGCGCCGCCTCTTTTTCCCCTGGAAGATCTTCTATTTTTCTTTAGAGGAAGACTTGTTTTATTAATGGAGATTAATTTTTATTCATTTTGAAACCACCTAAATATTTGTATTTTCTATTGGATATATGTCTTATCGTACTATCCTAGTTATGTTTTTTTAGCATGAACTCTTGAGCAAAGAGTGTAGTAGTTCAAAACTGATGCATGTTCGAATCAACTTAAGGATCAAGATTACTATCAAGGACATACGATCAAATTGACTAATGAGATATACAAGTAACAGTTGAGCCTTAGGAGTTGTTTGGTCGGCAGTGTTAGGAGGGCATTGCATTCATAATGCAGGGATTTTAGAAATCCAACCGCTTGTTTGGAAGAAATTGAAGCTAAATGTGAAATAGCTTTGTATTTTGTATTTGAAATTATGTTGTTAGTATATTTTCTTTGAATTTGGAATTCGCTTGATTTGAGAGAATTCTAAAAACACAGCTTAATGTGAAATGCCACTGACTGCCCCACAGGCTGTCGACAGAAGTCGTCGCCACCTCCCTTTGCTGCCGACCATCGCCATCGTCGGCCACTGTCATTGGACACCTCCACCGCCCGTTCTGTGGCCACCACTACCGCCGACTATTTCTCTTTGTAGCTGGCTAACAGCTTCCACAGCCAATTCTGTGGCCACCACTGCCACCGGCTATTTCCCTTTGTAGCTGGCTAACACCTGCCACCACTTGTAAGGCTAGCAGTGGAGGGCGGTGGCGGTGGCGGTGAGCGGTGGGCGGTGGTGGTTGCCAACACCTCTGACCACCATCATCACCTGCTGGTCACTGTCACCTCTGCTCATTTTTGGCCACCACTGCCCAACAGGCTACCATTGCTCGCTTCAGCCGGTAAACACATTACCTTTGAAATATATGTTTTTCACTGTACTTCAAACAAATTAAAATAAATAAAATCTCTCATTTATTTATACCGAACAAAACGAAATCCCAAAGTATTTCAAATATGATATATCGATTCTGCATTGCATTTATTTTATAATTTCTTACTTTTTCAGCAAATTAAACAATCCCTTGGCCAAAAGCTTATCCAATGTTTCTTTGATCTTCTTAAACAAAGTAAATTTAGCATTTATTGTGTCGTATTCATCCCAAGAACCATTTATGTATTGTATGTTATAAGAACTTTATCAAAGTTGTTATTGGATAAGTACATACACATTATAGGTAGGATTATTAAAGCTCTCTGAAGTATTGATTTTTTGTAAAATGCATCTTTTCCTAGTAAAAAAAAAGCACAAGTCCACCATTCAAAATTAACTTTCTTCTCTAATAGTCATCAATAGTTAAGCATTTTCTCCTAATTTTGTCAAAATATAGGTAAAATTCACTATCATATAAATTTTAGACACCAAGTGACATTCCTGATGACATTGGCCACATTTTAACTTTCATCATGATATTCATGGCACTGTGATAAGTATAAGACTCCATGATACACTTCTAAGAATATTGAAGATAAAGCATTGTTATATTATTATATTGATGAAAATAAAACTTGGTTCTCTGCCGAGCTAAATGATTTTCTTCATCTAAACATGAAATGCTTCTCATTATTTTAAAAGCCAGTTAATGCAAACATCATTGGATAAGTTTAAACATTCACATCTTGGTCACAATCATGGAACAGTGCCTTCATATCTTGTAATTAGAAATGTTCTTTCGATATTTAGCACTGGCTAAATATCGAAATATATGATGCTATAATTTTTAAAGGATACATTAGAGAACTTCCTTATATAATAAATTATCTTGTCAAGCCTTTCTATAAAATATAACAATCTCATAGTCTCTTTTAAAAACTCTATTATGGCATTCTATTTGATTGTTTTTTAATTATATGTCAACATTCTATTCTGTGATTTTAAATTCTCTTTTTAATTTTAATCAACATCCTGTGATTATGTTATGATATGTGATTTTGAATCTTAAACATGCATAATTGTGACAAACTTTCTGATTTACAAGCTTAATGAATATTTTTTAAAGTACAAACAATGCATTCAATAAAATTTTCTAATTTCTTAACCTTGAATTTAAAATAAATTTTCAGTGTCTTCAATATTTTTTTTTTGTTTTTCCTTTAAAAAAGTTGACTTACTAAGTGGTGTTGGCTACATGAATTTATATCAAAAGCTTGAGAGAAGAACATTATTTGAACTTGTTCTATCAAGGTTCGAAGTTATTTGATCAACAACAAGAAAAAAACCTTTATCCCACTAAGTGGGGTTGGCTATATGAACCCTTTTTCTCCATTACGTCCTATTTAGTGTCATATTTTCATTTAGTACTAATAAATAAGATCATCTTTTATACAATATGCCCAAGCCTTCCTAGATCTACCTCTGCCTCTCTTAACATAAGTCGAATCTAAAACATCTACTCTTCTAATCGGATCATCAGTTATTCGACCAACATTCAACCAAAATTTAGACTGGGTTAAGACCAGTTTTGAGTATGGTTCAAATATATTTGAATCAGATTTGAATATGTTTCAACTCATCCAGAAGCTTGAACGAACTTTTTTTTGACCTTTTGCCAAATTCTACGCTCATGTATTTTAAAGCAATTTTTCTTTATATTTCTTGCATCTGGTGGAAGTCACTATGAATATGTTGATTGATTATTTTTTGTTTTATAATCTAACTTAATAGCGATGCAATTTTCTTTATATACCCTTAAAATTATTAATGTGTCAGTTCTACAAGTTTAGGGTTTGATGGTTTGGTGTCGTTTTAGATGACCTTTAAACCATATTCTTTATTAGGTATATCCATAAAGTTGTTGTGTTCTTCTTCCGTTTGATTTTGATTTTCGTAAAATATATTTCAAAGTAAAGAATGAAAAAAAAATTAGCACAATAGAATTTAGTGATTTTGATTCTGCTTTGTTTAATTAGTTTTTAGTATAATTAGTTAAATAGTAAAATATAATTTTTTTACTAATATGCAATTGTCAGATTTAAGGTGTTCCATATTTAAATACATTGGATTTGTTCGTATGTAGCGCTGTAAATGAAGCAATGCACTCGATGAACAACTTGAGCTTAACTCGATTATGACTCGATCATGTTTGTTCAAATTATTAAATAAACAAGCTTGAATAATTTTTAAAAGCCCAGAGTTTAAATGAATTAAATATGAACATAGTTGAACTTGTTCATGTATGTGAAATATGAACATAGTTGAACTTGTTCATGTATGTTCACAAACAAACTCGTTTATTTTTCAACGAGCAATTCGTTAAATACTCGATATTAAGTTTGATGATAATTTATATTATATATGATATATTATTTGAATAAAATTTAGTTTACTATAATTTATTTAATTTTAAATTTAATAGTAATATAATATTATAATAATATTTTTTTATTAATAATTAAACATACATTTATTTTATTAAAATTTTTGGTGTTAGATGTGAAAATACATATGACTTATGTGGTATGTATGAAATGCCCATTAAAATTAACTTTAAACCTACATAAACTTCACTCTCCCCCTCTCACAATTGTGTGTTTCTCGGTTTTACTTGAAACATACATAATCCAGAGTTGCTATGGCATGCAAGCATCGAAGGTAATGATGAGATAGCGATGTGCAATAATATTCGAAATTCAAGTCTCTTGTAAATTTCTCATTTCCCCCTCAGCTCATAAATCTGACATGATTAAAATGTAGTGGTGAGAAGATGCAGTTTAATTGTTGTAAGTAATATATAATTAAAAAAAAATTATAATAACTCAATAATTAATTCCACTCCAACATCTGTCCCTTATCTGGTATATGAGCAATGGCTAACAAATATTCACCTTGGTGAATATCGAACACTTTAGAAGAAAGATACCTGGGAGTTCCTCACATACCAAAGTGGGTTGGGCCACCAAGCTTGTCTAGCAACTATGAATATTTAACACGTTCAAGCAATGCAAGAACTTGTTGATAGTAACTGGTTTGGTCAACATATCAGTTGCATTCTCATTAGTATGAACTCTCTGCAACAGTGTATCGTCGTAAGTAATCAATTCTCTGATATTGTGATATATATATGTAACCCTGGTGTATAATATGTAATGTATATACCTGTGATTGTACACCTGGTTCTTAGCAAGATAGATGTCACTTTGACTATTATAATGCAATTGAACTTCACCTTGCTTAACACCCAGTTCCTTTACTAGCTCAGTAAGCCATAAGACTTCTTTAGCAGCTTTAGCTACTTCCATGTGCTCAGCTACAGTTGTAGACAATGCCACAATAGACTGAACTGTTGATTTTCAACATATGGGCCCTCCACCAAGAGTAAACACATACCAGGTTGTAGACCTTCTATCATCCAAATCACCTGCATAGTCTGAATCTACCCTAGAATTGAAGGATCAATCTACGGACTGCCAAAGATAATTTCATGTCCTACAGTACTCTTAAGATTACTGAAAATTCACTTGACTACTTCCCAATGTCGCCTTCCAGGTTTAAGTATGTATTTACAGACTTGACTAACAATATGAGCCAAATCATGACAAATGCATACCATTACATACATTAAGCAGCCAACTGCACTGGCATATGAAACTTTTTCCATGTCTTCGTTTTCCCTGTCCTCTTTAGACACTATTATGAAGAAAACTTAAATTTATTTGTCAATGGAGTGCTCATAGGATTTGCTTTGCTCATCTCAAACATGTCTAGTACTTTCTCAACATAGTTTCATTGGGATAAACATAAACTTCTTCAGCTTCTATCTCAATGAATCTCTATTCCAAGAATTTTCTTTATAACACCCAAGTCTTTCATGTCAAATTCCTGACTCAATAAGGCTTTCAAATTAAAGACATCAAACATATTCTTTGCAGCAATCAATATATAATTAACATAAATAACAAAAAAATAAAAGAACCATTATCAAGACTTTAACATAAACACAACAGTTATACTCACATCGCTTGCAGCCAATTTGAATCATGTAGGAGTCGAACCACTTGTACCATTATCTTGGAGACTATTTTAATACATACAACAATTTCTTTAATCTACAAACCATATGCTCTTATCCAGGTTGAGTGAAACATTCTGGCTGCTCCATGTAAATGTGTTCCTCCAGATCACCATGCAAAAATGTTATTTCAACATCCAACTGCTCCAGATGCAAGTCCCAAATAGCTAGTAATGCAAGCACTACCCGGATTGAAGTATGTCTGACCACGGGAGAAAATATTTCATCATAATTTATCCCCTTATATTGTAAAAAATTATTTGCTACCAGTCGAGCCTTGAACTTTTCTCCTTCTTTTTCTGATATTGTTGGGTTTCTTTTTTACACCCACTTGCACCCAATAGCCTTCTTTCCTTCAGGAAGTCGAATTAGCTCCCACATATGATTTTTCTGCAAAGACTCTACCTCCTCAACCATTGCAACCATTCATTTATTTTCATTTTGGCTGGTGATAATTCCTTGAAAGGTGACTTGATCATCACTACTAATAAGAAGTGCATAAGAGACCAAGTCTTTATAACTCAATCTGCTTTGAAGCCTTATATTTGTGTGTCGTTTTCTATCTCTAGCTAGATTATAATTTTGCAGATCATTTGTAATGAAATCATCAAATGTTGGATTTAAAATTTAAACTCTCTCAGTTGTTGTTGAATGCTGCGCTAAATCCATCTGCATTGTATCTGTAATATTCTCTAGCACTTTGTCTTGACTCTGCTGCAACATGGAGTGCTTATAAAATATGGTATCTCTACTTATCACCATCTTCCTTGCAATCAGTTCCCAAAACTTGTATCCTTTGACACTTTTCTTGTAGCAAAAAAAGATGCACTTCTTGGATTTTAGATCAAGTTTTGAACTTTTATCTCCTGATACATACACATAAGCAGGACAATAAAAAGTTTGTAGGTGATAAAAAAACTGGATTACTTGTCCATACCTCTTCTGTACCTTTGCCACATAATGTGCTTGAGGTGATCTATTGATGAGATATCACACCATACTCATAGCCTTTGTCAAGAAGCTTTTAGGAAGACCTGCATTCAGTCTCAAACACTTTTCCCTTTCAGTTAAGGACATGTTCATCCTTTCTACAACGTCATTCTGTTGTGGTGTTTTGCACACTGGAAAATGCCTCTGAATCACATGCTCCTCACAAACTTCTGAAACTACAAATATGTGTAGTATGTGTCATTATTAGACCTCAAATACTTGATCTTTCTATCTGTTTGTTATTTACGTCAGCTTTCTACAGCTTGAATTTAGAGAAAACTTCATATTTTTGTTTCAAGAAATACACATAAAATTTCTTGGAAAAATCATCAATAAAGGTAACATAATACAGAGATACTCTCGATGATAATTCTCTGGTAGGTCCCCATAATCAGAATGCACATAATTAAAAATTCCTTCATTTTTGTGTTTTGCAGTAAAAAAACTAACTTTAGTTTGTTTTCAAGAACATATTACTTACAAAAGTCGAGCTTGTAGCTTTAACACCATGCAATAGATTTATTTTATGCAGTTCAATCATCCCACGTTCACTAAGATGACCAAGACGAATGTGCCATAGTTTTGTATATTATCACATGACTCAACAGAATGAAGTCCACCTACAACTGTATTCCCTAACAGTTTGTAGATATTCATACAGTTAATTTTCCTTTCATCACAGTCAGTGCACCCTTGATAATTATGATGGTTTCTCTATCATCATCTGATTTAGGAATAAAAGTATTTCTATGTAGAGTGCCTAAAGCAATCAAATTCTTCTTCAAATCTGGAATATACCTGACATCACATAATATTCTAACAATGTCATCATACATCTTTATCTTGATTTTATCAATATCAACAATATAAGTATTTCTATTTAGAGTGCCTAAAGAAATCAAATTCTTCTTCAAATCTGAAATATACCTGACATCACATAATATTCTAACAATGTCATCATACATCTTTATCTTGATTTTATCAATATCAACAATATTGCAGCATCTATCATCATTTCAATAGACCAAGTCAGAATTAGATACCATGTATGAAGTAAACCACTTCCCGTTAGGTGTTATGTGATAAGAGTATCCTGAATCAAGAATTCATACATTCATGAACTGAGTTGATGAAACTGAAGGCATATCACCATCATTGCAATCTGAATTGTCACTATGTACCACATTTATAGACTTAGATGATGCATCACGTTTCTCATAGTCTGCTTCTTGAGCTTTTGACAATCTCTCTTCATATGACCCGACTCTTTGCAATTATAACAATAAATCATCTTTCTGCCTTTAAACTTTGATTGTAATTTTGCTTTCCAAAACCCTCATTCTATTTCTTCCTTTCACGATTCTGATTACCCTTAACATATAAACTATCACCATGAGAGCTTTCCCCTGCATTCTGCCTCCGCTGGTTGTGAGCCAACAATGCTGCAGTAATCTCATCAATTTTGATTGTTTCTTTCTCATATGTAAGAGTAGTCATCAGATATTCATAAGAGGAAGGTGATGAACACAACAAAATCATTGCTCGGTCTTCATCCTCAATACTGCGTTAGATCATAACATTCTTGCATCATCAGCAAATACAACTTTTGCTTCAGATACAATTTATTTGTTAGAGATTTCGACATAAACTGAGTTTCCAATTTTTTTCATACCTCTCATGGATATTTTAGATTCATTACGTGATACATAACTTCATCTGCCATACATAAACACATTGTTGCTCTCGCTCGTGGTTGCAATTCCTCCCAATCTTCATCCTCCATGGTTTCTGGTTTTGTTGCTCGCAAAACTTTCAAGATTCCCTGTTGTGCCAATAAATCTTTTACCCTTATTTGCCACAATCCGAAGTTCCCGGTTCCATCGTACTTCATAATTTTGAATTTTACACCAGACATTGCCATCTGAAATTACTCCTGCCACGAACTTCTCCTGTGAATTCCTTTGCCTCAGTTGTCAAGTTGCTCGCTCAAATTCCTTTGAACAAATCCTTCGTTGAAGCTGAAACTCCTTCTCAAACTGCTGCTATTTCAAGAAGAAGAATAGGATATCACCAAATACCTGTCACGATTCGGCTGCTTGTGTCGAATCAAATGGTTGAACTGAATTTGTGCCTTCGTCCAAAGCCCTCATCTTCGTTGCACTGATTCGTCAAAGCTCCCTTCGCAAACTCCTCTGCGTTGCGCAAATCTGCAGCAATTTTGTCACGAGTTTTAGTGGAAGTCGATCTGCCCATACTCCTTCGTCGAACTCTTTTGTGTCGCGGTCTGGTCCGATCTGCGTAAACTGTCGAAGCCCTTGCCGAGTTCGTCGAAGCCTTCGTCGAACCGTTCAATCTTCTTCGTCCTTTTTGCGCTGATCTCCTCCGCCCTAAAACTTCGCTCTGATATCACTTATTGAGGAATTATGACAAAGTAAACACAAGAATCGACACAAATCAAAAACAAAACACAAAGATTTAACGAGGTTCGACAATTTGCCTACGTCCTCGGGAGCAGAGCGGTGACTTTCTTTGATTTCACTAAAAAGAGTACAATATTCCATTAGGATTACAATATAACACACACACACAGATATATATATATATATATATATATATATATATATATATATATATATNTATACACCCATGCACCCCAACCCACATAATGAAACTCCCTCTAATTAGACAGATGATTCTGTTCTACTATGCTCGCTCTGCTCTGCTAGGTCCCTCCGTTCTGCTCCTGTACCTGTCCCTTATCTAGTATATAAGTTATATCTAACAAGATATATTTTTCATGATATCAAAATATTCAAATTATTTTTAATGATTTTCAATAAAAATGTAACATAAGATAAAAAATTACACTTTAATATTTGAAGTTGGTTTTAGCCTAATCAAAATCGGACCTCCAGTCAGTTCAAAGGTCGAACCGATTGCCTGAATTGGCCGATTTCATCTACTTTTTTAAACGTTGGGATTTTCATTATAAAATGGATCATATAAGCAAAAAGGGCAAAAATCAAGAAAAAAGTCATTGCTTTTTTTCAATGCAAAAGAGCGGCCTGTCATTATCATCGGGCAAGAAAGATCTTGCCACCTCTTTATTTTAAAAACAATCTAAAAAGTAATAGTTGTTCGTATTTAGAGGTGGCGCAGCATATTTTTCACTGTGATTGATACATTCCCACAATGCAAGGCCGGGTGAAGATTTTAAATTAAATTGAAGAATTTATCCACATATCATTGAATTCTAATGTATTCATCTAATACTTGAATTTATATATTTATCTGTATAAGAATTATTTGCGTGCGATCATCTATCTATGGAAAATTTGCGGCGGTAGAATAACAGATTATTGTCTTAATATTGTACGAGAATTTAACACACACACAAATGAAAGAGAAACAAATAGAGATGACTCCAGAAATTTTTACGTGGAGGGAAAAACCACGGGGACTGACCTAGTTGCGAAAATTTACTTTTGATTGATGATTACAAAAATCTCTTATCCTACAGACGAGAAAGAGTAACTATAGTTTTTCAGATTATAGCGTCGACTATTGGCGTCTGGTAGGTGGTAATTGATGATGGTTGATAGTGGTTGACGTTGGTCGACGGGGATCATCGGTGTTCGACGGAGGTTAGTGATGATCAGTGATGGTCAATGCTACCAGCGATAGTCGACGAAGGTCGGCGGTGGTCGTCGAAGGTTGGTGGTGGTCGACAACCATTGATGACGATCGACGATGGTAGGAATGATGTTTGTCTTGAACTCCTTCTCAAATTCTTAATCTCTCTCTCTTGCCTCTCCCTTCATGTGAGGGATTAGACTTTATTTATAGTGTTCTGGGTGCAATTAATGCAGGAATATAAACTATTTTGATCGGACGGTCCAGAGAGCTTCCCTCAACCAGATGACATTTGATGGACATTTGAGTGCCTTAACAATGTCGGAATTGAGTTATCTTGGGCTAGTTGGATTCGTCTTGTCGAGACGCTCGATTCAATTATAAACTCATTACATTCTGCATCCGCTTGTTCTTCCAAATGTGCTCATAAATTTTCTAAGAACGGTTTAATGATTTCATTTGGGTTATATCTGACTCAGATTGGACTAGTTTTATATCATTGGGCCCGTATCGTCAAGCCGGTCAGTTTGACTATAAGTTTACTGAAATCACAGCTCTGAATGACTCTTGAAGTTTGAATGTTTCTTGCTCAAAAGATTACTTCGAGATTTGTGTCATGCATCGAGATTCGTGATGAATGATGAAAATTTGCTGGTGACGTATTAGTTACCCCTATTTTCGGGCGAGTCCAACTTCATCGTCCGAAAATATCAAAATTTAGATGTTTTTTTTAATATTTCAGTTTATATATATATANTATTTTAATGAGCAATAGCTTTTTTTTTAATGATTTGTTTTTTTAATGTGCAGTTGTTTTTTTCTTAAAGAGCTGTTACTTTTTTTTAATAAGCTGCCTTTTTTTGAATGAACTTATTTTTTAATGTTTTTTCTCATATCATGTCTATAAAAAGAAGCCTTGTATGTGGGGAAGAATTGCAAATGAGGAAGAGGAGAAAGTCATCATGCGTTGTGGAGAATAGTTACGACGAAGCAAAGAGTTGCGACGAAGAGTTACAGCAAAGTATTGCAGAGAAACATTGCTGCGAAGCAATGCGGCGCAGAGTTGCAGCAGGGCGTCGCGGCGACGCGCGGCTGAGCGTCGCGGTAATGCGTTGCAGTGGATCGTCGCGGCGAGGCATTACGGTGATGCGTTGTGGTGAAGCATTGTTGATCGTGTACTTGATGTTGAGGTAAAAGAGTGAATTCTCGTGTCGCTCTTGCACGTTCTTAAGAAGTTGAAAGAATGTTGTAGTTTTCTCGCCACGCCATGAGGGGGGATTTTCATGCTTATGTGATGACGATATTTGGAGACCCCTTGACGATCATTAGAAGCACTGGAATTTTAGGAAGGCGATGCCGACTCTAATTGAAGATGAACTGATTTGTTGTAGCCTCTGTACATATATATGTTAGTATTTATAGTCTTTTTAATCATCTGATATGACAATTGTAGATGATAACAATACATTTCTTTGTTGCTTCCTTGGTTGTTGTGGCTTCTTAATTGTGCAAAATTCTGCAATTAACGTTAGCATATACTTTATAAAATGATGAATCATGTACCTTTTGAGGCTCGTCTTCCGAGGTTATTCCCTCTTGGGCTTATGCCTTATAGGAACTTGAAATGAACATGTACCTTCCGAGGGTTGTAGCCTCCTCAAGAATTTTATGCACTTGTGTCTTCTGAAGCTTGTAGCCTTTTGAGGTCTTTGATGTATCTGTGTCTTCTGAGGCTTGTAGCCTTCTGAGGTCTTTGAGTTGAGACCATGTCAACCACTTGCTCTCATGGAGTCTTCCTAGTGAAGATCCTGTTCACTATTAGCTTCCCATAGAAACTTGCCTCTTGGGTTGTCTTCCAAGAGAATAGTAGCTTCTCATTGAATCTTGCCTCTTGGGCTTGACTTTCAAAAGTACCATATCTTCCTGTCGAGTCTTGCCTCTTTGGATCGACTTCCAGGGACATGGTACCTCTTTCCTCAGAGGGACTTTCTACACAAAAATCTTTCATGAGAAAATAAAAAATTTTCAATGAAATAATATTTTAAAGCAGCATGAAAATTTTGCTAAAGTAAAATTAAGAATTTATAAGCCAGTCTTTTACTCAAATAGGACGAGTTAGAGTATACTTCTCATTTGATAACTCCAACGACTCTCTTCTAGTTCCCCTCATATTGTTCTTGTAAGCAGCAACCCAGGTGACCTTGACATATTAGAATTTCAATTTCTTCTTTTAATTGAAAACATCTTTCTATTGAATGTCCTTTTGCACGGTAAAAATGACAATATTAATACTGGTCTCCACCATCTAGATTTCTTAACGGCTTTGGCCACTTGACATTCTCTTCATCCTTGATGGTCATTAAGATGTTAACACATGACGTTTTGAGTGGCGTGTATTCTTTTTTCTGATCATTGCTTACGATTCTTCTATGGTGTAAACTTTTTTTCCTGTGAGATTTGAATGTTATCCCCAACGTTATTCTTGCGCTTGCCCGCCAATCTCTAAAATTGCTCCTTGTGAGCAATGATGGCCTCATTTGTAGAGATTTGTGCCTCAACTCGGTGAACAAGGTCAGCATAAGAACAAACTGTCTCACACATCAATGATGAGTAGAAAGGTCCTGGGTGGAACCCCCAAGAAAGACTCCCCTTAATAACTCTGGATCTACTCTTGTAATCTGTCGGATTTCATTCGAAAGTCTACGGAAGTAGTCTTTCAGCGATTCTCCTTCACTTTGACAAATTTTTGAGAGATGGGATGAATCTTTGATGAACCTTTGGTTTCCTACAAATTGTTCCACAGATAATCTGACAGTTCGTTAAAGGAGTTTACAATACCCCCCCCCCCCCCCCCCCNTCTTAGCAATGTATGAGAATTCAACACACACACAGATGAAAGAGAAACAAACATAGACGACTCCAGAAATTTTTACGTGGAAAACTCGAAAAAAGAAAAACCACGGGGGCTGACCTAGTTGCAAAAATTCACTATTGATTGATGATTACAAAAATCTCTTATCCCAGAAACGAGAAATAGTAACTATATTTTTTTCAGATTACAGTGTCCGCTGTCGGCGTCTGGTAGGTGGTACTTGATGATGGTTAACGTTAGTCGACGGTGATCATCAGTGGTCGATGGAGGTTAGTGATGATCGATGATGATCAATGGCGGTCAGCGATAGTCGACGGAGGTCGGCGGTGGTCGCCGAAGGTTGGTGGTGGTTGACAACCGTTGATGACGATCAACGATGATAGGGATGATGTTTGACTTGAACTCCTTCTCAAACACTTAAGCTCTCTCTCTTGCCTCCCCTTCATGTGAGGGATTAGACTTTATTTATAGTGTTCTAGGTGCAATTAATGCAAGAATATGAGTCATTTTGATCGGACGGTCCAGAGAGCTTCTCTCAACTAGATGACATTTGATGGACATTTGAGTGTTTTAATAATGTCGGAATTGAACTATCTTGGGCTCGTTGGATTCGTCTTGTCGAGACGTTCGATTCGATTATAAACTCTCTACATTCTGCATTCGTTTGACCTTCCAAATGTGTTCAGAAATCCTCTAAGAGCTGTTTAATGATTTGATCTGGGCTAGATCTGACTCAGATTGGACTAATTTTTATATCATTGGGTCTGTATCATCAAGCCGGTCAGTTTGACTATAAGTTTACTGAAATCACAGCTCTGGATGACTCTTAATTGAAGTTTGAATGTTTCTTGCTCAAAAGATTGCCTCGAGATTCGTGTCATGCCTTGAGATTCGTGATGGATGATGAAAATTTGTTGGTGGCGTATTAGTTACCCTCTATTTTCGGGCAAGTCCAACTTCATAGTCCGAAAATATTGAAATTTAGAGTTTTTTTTAATTACTTTTCAGTTTAGCTTAGCTTAGTTGGCTGGGTTTCTTTGCTCCAAATGGAAGACCCGGGTTTGTGGTTGGGTTTCGTTACCCCAAATATATGTATATTATATATATATATATATATATATAGAAGAAACTGTTTTTTTAAAAATGAACAACGATTTTATTTTATTTTAATGAGCAATAGCTTTTTTTTTAATGATTTGTTTTTTTAATGTGCAGTTGTTTTTTTCTTAAAGAGCTGTTACTTTTTTTTANGAAATACATGAATTTTGACTTTAAGAAAAATTTACTTAAGAATGCAGCAACTATCTAAAGATGAAAGTTAAGTTTGCTAAATTCTAAAATATGCAAATAAAAGTAAATGTAATGACTTAAACAATATATATAAAGAGACTTTCTCCTTGCCAATAATTCAAAATCAATTAAGGATTTCAAAATTTGTTTAGAAACTTAAATTTGGTATTGTGACAAATAGGAGCATAACTATTTCTTTACTTTCTTTCAAATTGCACAAAGAACATTGACTAATCTAAAGTTCGTGTTGACATGTATAGTAGTGCTGAGTAGGTTCTAGTTTCTCACTTCTAGATTACCCATTATGCCCTCTCTATAGGACCTACCAGTGACCCTTAGTTCTAGACCAAATTGTTATAAGAATCTAATCTGTCACTCTAGAAACATTAATTATATGCCTAACAAAGCTTATCTCTCTATTTATTTGCACCCCTCTTTAGACGATCGCGACTGCTCTTTCCAAGGTAGAATGTGATACTTACAAGTCAAGAAATCTTAGTAATTTTGGGTCTATAAGTTTCTTAATAGGTTTTAACAATACAAGTGACCAATTTGTAAAGTAAATGAATGACCGATAAAATATCATCACAATTTTTTGGAATAAAAGAAGTTCTAAACAAAATCAAAATCACTTACTTAATTACTTCATATTGCAAGGAGAAAGAGAAGAAAACTATTCACAAAGCATAAGGATAACAAAACAAAACATATTTATAAAACTTAAATCCAAAATACAAAACTTAAAGACAAAGATACAAATACTTATCTAGAACGTTCCTCCAAGCACTCATTTGAAGTTCTCTGACTTCTCTAACTCCAACAACAGTTACAAGACTCACAAACCCCGAAAATAACAAAGACTCACAAAGAAAACTTCTCACACACTTAACACACTCACACACTATGAGACTCTATATAATATGACCCCCAGCCCTTTGGAATTAATCTATATTTATAGAGCTTCAAAAATGACCAAGGGTTACTTCAGACATCACTTCAAAATTTAGCCTCATTCAATCTTTTAGAAAGTAATCGTGGCGCCTAGGCGCCCAACTATCGCGCCTAGGCGCCCAACTATCGCGCCTAGGCTCCAGCCAAGTTCTGTATCTGGCGCCTAAGCGCCAGATATTGGCACATAGGCGTCAGTTCTGCTGGTTTGACACCTTTATTCAATTTAGCCCGTTTTGCTCAATTTTAATGTATATTTGCTTCTTTTTACTTTTAAACACTTTTTTTACACCTGCAACAAAAAACATAAAAAACATCCTTCATTAAAGCATAATATCCTAAAAAATTGAGCATAAAATGTGCATAAAAATAGGTAATTTTAAGGTAGATCACCTTTTCCTTCATGTGAGGGTTGAGGCTTTGTTTATAGTGCTATAGGTGCAATTATTGTAGAAATATAAACCATTTTGATCAGACGATCTGTAGAGCTTCCCTTAACCAGATGACATTTAATAGACATTTGAGTGTCTTAACGATATCAGAATTGAGCAATCTTGGGCTTGTTGGATTTGTCTTGTTAAGACCCTTGATTCGATTATGAAATCACTAGATTCGACATCTGTTTGACCTTCCAAATATGTCCGAAAATTCTCCAAGAGTGGTTTAACGATTTGATATGAGCTTGATCTGACTAGGATTAGACTAGTTTTTATATCATTGGGCCCGTCTCATCGAGCCGGTCAGTTTGACTATAATTTTGTTGAAATCGGAGCTTTGGATGACTCTTAATTGAAGTTTGAATGTTTCTTGCTCAAAAGATTGACTCGAGATTCGTGATGAATGATGAAAATTTGGACTAAGTCTAAGTCCATACTAAATTGTACTTAACTTAAACCCTTAGTTTCAACCTAAAGTAAGCCTAAGTCTAAGTCCAAACTAATCTGGACTTAAATATCTGACAATTAGGTTCAACCTAAATTAAATCTAAATCTAGGTCCAAAATAACTCGGACTTAAACATCTAACACTTAGGTTCAACCTAAATTGAACCTAAGTTTAAGTTCAAACTAACTTGGACTTAAACATTTAGTGCTTAAGTTCAACCCAAATTGAACCTAAGTTTAGGTTTAGATCAAATTAAAGTTAACTTTTGGCCCTTAGGTTCAAACTAAATTGAACTTAAATTTAATTCTAAGCCCAAATTAACTTAGACTTAACATTAACCCTTAAGTACAACCTAAATTGAACTTAAGTCAAAGCCTAAACCAACTTGAATCTAAATTTCTAGGTTTTACCCATATTGAACCTAAATTTAGCTTCAAATGCTTTTTAGGTTTAACCTAAATGAAACCTAATTAAGATACTAAGCCTTAATCACATTAGTCTTAGTTAAATCAATAGAGAATTAGGTCTTACTTACATTAGACCTAATTATCTAATTGAGACTTGGTTAAAACTAAGCTTCTAAGTCTAATTTGCCTTAGACTTAGCTTAATTCTAGCTCTGAACCCATACTAAATTAGACTTAATTGATTTTTAGGTTCAACTGACACTGAGCCTAAAACATTAAGGCTTATCCACATGGACTATAGTCCAAGTTGAATTTAAAGTTAGGTTTAAATTAACTTTGACTCAACTTAAATTCAACACCAACATAAACTCCATTGGGTCTAGCCTAACCTAAATCCAATCTAGATCCAACTTTACTAGGAATTAAGGAATCTAGCTTGTTTTAGATTCCTTTAAATTGAACTACAAAGTTAACCAGACTCAATTCAAGTTAACCCAAATTCAATTGAATGACTTGGATAACTTGACACAACTTGGGTTATCCACAACGGAACTGAACTTCAAGCTCAAACAAACTTTGAGCCCAGGATTGATTTAAGTTTAA
Organism: Phalaenopsis hybrid cultivar; assembly: GCA_002079205.1. Taxonomy (NCBI): domain Eukaryota; kingdom Viridiplantae; phylum Streptophyta; class Magnoliopsida; order Asparagales; family Orchidaceae; genus Phalaenopsis; species Phalaenopsis hybrid cultivar. The sequence goes on from JXCR01027339.1 coordinate 73,073, forward strand.
ATTAACTACCAATTAAGTTTAAAGTTGTTTGAACCTAAGTCTACCCAAGTTAATATTATTAGTTTGACTGTAATCAACCTAAATTATTTTGGGTCAATCCTAGTATTCTCAAGAAAGCTTGAGGATAATTCGAAAGACAACTAACCTAATCAAAGTTAAATACAGATTACCTGAAAATCTTTCGTTAGATTAATTCAATTCAACTTGAATTACTCTAAAAACAATCTTAATCTAAGTGATTGAAGGTTAAATCGGGTTTTATTTCTCAATATGAGAAAATAAAGCACATTTTACCTCAAATAGGAATAATTTTGGCTAAGATACTAAATGACTTAAAATTCACCTTAAAAGACATTAAAAGTTAAACTTAAACCCAAAAATACAACTAGGGTTTAGAAGATATTTTAGAACAGGTAAACCATGATTGCTATCAAAATATCTTTCAAGCACTCCCGACTAATCAAACTGCAAACATTAATGACCCGGGATGACGAAACCACGGGATCTTGCTAGGGTCTTCCCAAACAAAAATAAACAAAAAATTAATCAACCAATAAGTCTTAAGCAACCTAAAATTTTCAACCCCTAAAATCTGAAGAAGACATTAAATTTTAAATGAAACCCTAATCAACAAAGATCACCAAACGCAAGTTAAACCCAACATACTTTGGTCTATGAAAATTTCTTGAACGATGCAATCTGTGATTGTTGACAAGAATCTTTCGATCTTGGTATAACTACTTTTCAGACTATGTAGATTATGGTATCCAACGATCCTGAGACAACAGAGTTATGGACATCTTGACTGGGTTGTCTATGAATTTAAAACTCAATAGACAAAACTAAACACATAAAATACTTATTCTGTTAACTTTGTTTTGCAGGGTCGCTGAAGACAAAGAGAATGTCATCCTAGATTTTCTTTACATGTTATAAGGTGTGCTAACTCTGTTTTGCATGACGGTTCTTCTAGCCACTCAAGATGTGGATCAAAAAAATGAGTCTCAACTAAACAAACCTCTGGAGAGTGTGGAATCCACTACTCTTTGGATAGGACTTTGACATGCCTTTCCTTAGCAACATTCTTGAACTTTCTGAGAGAAAATCTAAAACTTAATCAGAAATTTTCTTAAATAATTATTGATTAATTAAAATTTAATTAACTATATGAACTTGTCCTTGTAAGAAGGTGTAAACCCCAATAATAGGTACATAAACCTGAAATCTCTAGCATAATGCTTTCATAAGAATTCTTTATCAACATAAAATTCTTTATGAAAACTCTTTTGACATTTATTTGTTTTCGCTATTATTTTCCTTCCTTCCCTCAGTTTCTCCCTTCTTGTACCCATCCACATGGTATGAGTTTGAAGGATTCAAGAAAGCAGGCAATATAATGATAAAAAAATTAGTGACTCCACAACAATGACGACAACAGACAATACCAATGGTGCTGCGATGATGGCGGAGACACAACCCCCAATCTCTGTTTTGCTCAAAATCACTCATATCAAAACTTTGAGGCCTTGATAGAGAAGGTAGCTAGCCTGCAGAATAGCTCAGGGTTTTTCCTTTTAAAGTCTAATGATAGAACCAAAGGCAAAAAGCCTTTTTTGGTTGGTCCTTTGAGAAGGATGAAAGAGAGCTTAACCTTCATGACAGTTGATAGTAGGCTGAAAAAGCCCATCATGTACATCGAGCAAGTTCACCCCTCCTCTCAGAAGTAGAAGGGTCAGGCCTCTTAGTAGAAGAAGCCCCATACATACTTTTTTAGAAGAGATTGCCTCAGGAAAATCTATAAAAATCTTCTCAAGTATGGGATGCAACTTCTCAATCTGAGGAAATTTGAAGAAGCGGAGAAGACCCAGAAGCCCACTTATTGCCCATTCCACAACACTTAGGGCATGTATTAGAAAATTGCTACTTCAAAAATTGGCTCGAAGCCTACTACAAGGCATGGGAGATAAAGATCCCAAATCTGTACCTGGAGAAGCCTCTTGCACGAGGATCAACCAGAGTTGTCATTGTCGTTCCAGCCACTTCTACCTGCTTTTACTATTGCCTCTACTATATTGTGTGATGTTGATGTACTTCCTTTCTTTTGTGTTGCTAACACAAGTTCAGGGCAGGAGCCTGTTTCCTCTAAAATGCTTTATATTACTGATGAAGCAATAAAAAAGGATTATTTTGAGTACTTTTCTATGTTTATGGTCATCTCACATAGTTCTGATGCAAAAACTCTCATTTATGGATAGAGCAATATCCATCATCGCCCTTCTTTGACGTTGCTTATCGCATTTGTAATGGCCTAAGAAATTTGTTAAACAATGCAGGTGAGACTTATTTTTTTCAAGCCTCTTCCATAAAGTCTGCTCCCCTTGAGTGTTCTGTTGAGCGTGATCCTATTGGGTCCCATAATGAGGATATCCAAGAAGTCCGCCTACGAAGTGGCAAGCTCCTTCCTCCGAGGGTGGCTAAACCCACCTCACTTGAGTGAGACAAGGAAATCATCACCCAAGAGGTGGATGACCCTCATGAAGCCTCTTCCTAGAATAATAGCTAAGAATCCTAGCAACAAGGTGGATTATAATGTGCTAGCACACCTAAAGAGGCTGTCAACATCTTTGAGCATCTATGTTTCTCTCCTTCAGTCCTCATAATTGAGGGAGACTCTCGTAAGAGCTCTATTGGAGCCTGAGGTCTTCCATGCCTACAAAACTGAGTAGAGAATGAAGGAGCAAATATTCTACAAGACATAGCCACAGTTACCATTTTTTAGGATGATTTATTATTGATGGACCATAATTGTCCCTTATACGTAACATCTATGATATATGACACACCTCTGAATCGTATATTAGTTGATTTTGATGCATCCGTTAATATCATTACATGTGCACCCTCGAGTTTCTCTCATTAGACACACAATAGTTATGCTCTAACATGATCATGTTGAATGAATTCAACAAAAAGGGGCAGAAGACTCTAGGGTCCATAACTCTTTCTGTCTAATTCAGAGATTTCAAGAGTGAAACCAAATGCCACATCATTGATGAGAATATGTCTTTTAGAGCCTTGCTCGGATAACCCTGGATTCACGAACATGGGATGATACCTTCGACCCTCCTTCAGTGCATCAAATATATGCGCGGAGGAGAAGAATTTTCAATTCCAGGTGATGTCCAACCTTTCTATGTGAACGAAGTTGGTATATATGACGACGCTGACTATTACGTTCCACATAGCAAGGTGTCTTTACCTTCTTCCAGTACCGTGGAACGTTAGTGTACCCCTCCACTTCCTAGCCCTCGCCTAACCGAAGGCAAAGAGGTAGCGAAGCGGGAGGAAAGTTCACCCACCCCATCTGCAACCAGCTAGAAGGCTCTCTAATCTTTCGACCCTTAAAGTCATCATATGTGTCGATTCTGACACAATCTCTAAAGCAAAAGAAGCCCTTCAGGTGCACAAGCCTGAAGGTTCACATGGTGATATTCTAGACAGTTCCAATGAAGAAATTTTATGGTCACCATCACTATTGATGGTCCCCCGCCTAACCGAGTTGACATTAACATATGAGGTGTTGGTTAATAACCCAGTGCCAGACGACTGCATGTGCTTCCACAGTCAAAGATCTCAAGACTTTTTTTTCTCCTCCTAGAACCAGGTATAAGGAGAATGGCATTTTAGTTTACAAAGTTGATTCACATGTAACCAACTATGATCTAATGCCTTTATATGATAATAATGAAAGTAGAGGATATCCCTCTTTCATATTATTGTTTGACTTTCATTTCTAAACTGCTAGATAATGGGTTATTGCTCGAAAGGAAGTTTGTTCACCAAGACAAATTTTGTAAGGCTATGTAGCAGAATAAACTCATGTTATTTATTTCTCTTATTCTTTTGGTAGTTGCACTTTCAAAGAAGTAAAAGAATTTGAGAACTAATTACGTACATTGAGAATGTGCTTACAAGAATCTCAAGGAGAAAAAAATGGAGACATAAAGAAATTGTGTTATTCGTGCAAACGATTGATTAGTCTCATAGGTCAACCGAATGAAGAGAAGGAAAGGCTCGAAGAGCACCGCACAACCGCATCAGCACCAACTACTCAGTAACTACCATCTTGAAAATTAGCAGTTGCCCAAGATGAGGTACTTCAGTATAAACACATAAGACCGAAGGTAGGCTGCTTGTTGGATTACAATAATTTACCCTCTAGTCGATGAAATAATTCTTTCCAAAGACGACGTGTCTTCACATTCAATCTCCACAGAATGGGTGACTAAAGATCATTGAAGACGATCGAGTGATGTAGGGTCAACCGACTAAATTAACTCCAAGCAACCAAATTGGACAATTACAAATGTGAAGCAGTGTTCAAGGCAGTTACAGAAGCATAATGACACTAACATTGGTTATGATTACAAATTTGTAAATGTAACAATTCATTATCTATAGTAACGTTTACATCATTAATATGAGATAACAATGTAACTTACAAATTCTATCTATGAACTATAAATAGAAATGTCATTTTCAAGATATGAACGAATGACAAAATTATCACTAAAAGTACAAAGTGCTCAAATCATCTTATCTCTTCTTTCATATGACTAATGCTCTATTTCTTAAGCGTGATACACAAGACAATTTAGGACCTAACATATATAGTGAGTTATTTCAACTAGGCTTAACCCGGTGGCTTTTTCCTTTCTAGGGTTTTTCACATAAAAAGTCAATATGTTCTGAATGTGTGCTTAAATTTTATGTATTGCAAAGCGCTAATATAACCATTTTGTCATCGCAGACCTTCAGCAAGCATCAAGTATCATAACCACATTAAAATATATGCATTGAAATATATATTTCACCATAAGAAATAAGTATTCGTAATTTTTGTATGTAATTTTAACAATTTATCTTTTAAAATTAAATTTTAAATTTTTAATTATATCATATGCATATAAAAGTGTGGTAAATCTCAAAGAGTCACAGTTAATAATAGAATAGTTACATTTTTATATCATAAATTTAAATTCTATAAAAGTTATTTTTTAAGTCATTTTGTAAGTAGAAGTTTAGATTTAATAACAATTAAATTAAAAATTAATAATGAAAATATAATTTCAGCCCCTAATTTGGAAAATAAAAATCTCTAATGACACCTTCACAAATGTTATACCAAGTCATTCCGATTCCAAATACTGGCCCACCACTATACAAATTAAATATAAACAACTGTCAGCCCTTAAAATAAAAATAATAATAATATTAATAAATAGAGAAATTTTCCTCTATAAATTAACAAACTATGCCTCCCAGCACAATATCACTCTCACCGGCTTCCTCCATGTCCATCGACATTAACTCCCGCCGCCGCCTCCAGACCGGTCTAGCCGGCGAACCCTTTTCCTCCGGCGANAGCTATACCAAGTCATCCTGATTCCAAATACTGGTCCACCACTATACAAATTAAATATAAACAACTGTCAGCCCTTAAAATAAAAAAAATAATAATATTAATAAATAGCCCACCTCATGCCGGATTGTCAGAAATTTTCCTCTATAAATTAACAAATAATGCCTCCCAGCACAATATCACTTTCAGCGGCTTCCTCCATGTCCATCGACATTAACTCCCGCCGCCGCCTCCAAACCGGTTTCGCCGGCGAACCCTTTTCCTCTGGAGAACCCACCGGAAACAGCATCGGCGTTGAATTTATATCGATCATCGCCGTTCTTGTCTCCTTCGTCATCTTCGCGCTCCTTCTTGACTTCATCGTTCGCTGCGTGGTTCGCTGCTTCCACGGCGTCTCCGGTCCGATCAACCTCGATGGGGCAACGGACGAGATCCGTAAGCTGCCTATCGCAATCCACGGCTCGGATTGCTCGATCTGTCTGAACCAAATCGAACCGGGCGAGCGGGTCCGGTTTATGCCGAACTGCGGCCACGGCTTCCATGTGGAATGCCTGGACCGGTGGCTGGCGGTCCGGCCGTCGTGCCCGACATGCCGGAAAGCGCCTTTTGCTGTGAGAACAGAAAGTACGGAGAGTGCTGAGCTGGATAAGGTGGTTTTGAATGCTTTGAAACGGCAATTAGGGTTGTAGCCGGTAGAGGACGATAGTAGAGAGAGTTGAGAAGACCGGTGCCTGTTTTCTTATTGATATGCTGAAGTAGAGTTTTAAATTTTGATTTCTTTGTTTTTTAGATATAGTTTTAATTTTTAATAAAAGGTAAATTGACAGCAAGCAAATATCATTATGCCCAAATACAATTGTGAAAGGGTTGAAGAATAAATTATTATTCAAAAAAGCTGCATTGACAATTATATAATTTTTTTTTGAAAAGGTCAAATCATAACTTTCTAGTAGTCATCGTAGATAGTCAGTTATGATGAGAAAACACATCTTTCAGCGGCAGTTTTTTGATAACACAAACAAAAATTAGTTTTGTCAAATTAAAAATAATTGTGATGTGGCGCTGCACTGCCACTGTACTGCCGCCTCAAACACACCCTTAAACCCTATTTGGGATAGCTGCAACAGTTTGAAGAAGCGGCTGTGAAATTGCTGAAGAAAAAGTTGTTCAAAAAGCTATGGTGATTATTATAAAACATATATTTTTTTTGAAAAAGTCAGACCGTAGCTTTTGAGCAGCCATCGTCGGCTGTCAGGTATGGTGGGAAAACAGAGCTTTTAGTTGTAATTTTTTGAGAATGAGGACAAAATGAAGTTTTGCTAAATAAAAAAAACTGTAGTGTAACACCGCACTGCAACCACCTCGCGGCCTCAAACGCAGCCTTAATCTCAAAACTTTTTAGAAGAAAGGCAAAAATTAGATAAAACCAGCTCGATTATACGGAGGATTTTTTCCAAATTCTTATCCATATGTAAAATCATTATCATTGGTCAATTTTGGGGGAAATATTTTAAGGATTTGTTATCGTCTCTAACTTTATTTTGGAAGATTTACATGCACACCAATTAATTTATATGTATTTACATGTGTAACCACTAAACTTTATTCTTTACATATATGCCATCGTATACAGGGATGTAACGAGCCAAGCTTAATTGTGAGTTGGCTCGAGCTCAACTCAATAAATGGCTAGTGAATAAACCTTGATGAACAAATAAGTCATGCTCAGGTCAGCCCCAAATCAATTCATTAGCTTGTGCGCCAGCTTGTTTAGAATATATTTAATAAAAAAGACTCAAAATATATTAGTAAGAAATTATCTTTAAAATATTTAAAAAATTAAAATTTGATATTATATGTTTTACATTAAGTAATTTTTTATTAAATATTTACTAAATGCGCATTATATCTATCATTTTAGTATAACCCAAGCTTGAATTTATATCATTTTCTCGCGTTCATAATAAACAAATTGACTTATGAGTCACCTCAAACTCGTAGAGTAAATCTCAAGCTTGAACTTGAACTCAATTGATTAATCAAGTTCAAGTTCAAGTTGAGAGTTGTTAGAGCTAGTCTTAACTCGTTTACACCCCTAACCCTATCTATGCATGCAAATGTGCATTTCACTTTTTAAATGTTAAAATAGTGATACTTTTGAAGTAAGATGTAAATTGTGGAGAATGATTCGAGAGATATAAAACAAAACTTTGAATATAAACGTACAAGCAAGAAATATAGAAAGCATCAGAGATTTAACGTGGAAAAATTCAGTAAAGGTAAAAAATCATTGAAGCAAAATGAGGAGAATTGTACAAATTACATTCCGCTCAAGCCTCTTCACACTTTGGGCACCTTGGGACACACACTCCACTTCTTGCACAAGATAATATGAAATCCAACGACAAAAAATAAATTGCATAAAAAATAGCTTAAAATGTACTTTCATTTCATTGGATCGTGTTTATAACATCAAGACATTGTGGGTAAAGCTACCAAAAAAAAAAAGACGATAGAAAAAGTAGCTTAAAATAGACTTTCATTTTGCTATGTTGTGGTTGTAACACCGAGCCACTGCAGGTACAATGTCAAGACGCTTTGCACGAGAAAATAAAATTTGGTGCCCGACGAACTCACCACCAAACTTGATTGACAAAATTGATGGATCTGAGTTGACAATTGATCGACACAATCAAGATCTACATAATAATAAATATTTGGGTGATATAAATATTTAAAAACAAAATTTAGATGTTCATATGTAAATACATAAGAATTAAGTCTTTTTTTTCTTTCAGAGAGTTTTCACTAAAAAAAATCTTTTAAAGCTATAAAGATACTCCGAAAATTATGAACTGGTTCACTGTAAAATAAATATATGACTTCAAAATTCTTTATTTTGATTGAGGTAGAATTAAAATAATGTATTTCAAAGTATGTGAGATATTGCATAAGTTATTGGTGGCTGGCGATTGTGGCGTGCGGCCGGGACAGCAAACTACGGCAATAATGACAATAGTGGTAGTGGGCAACGCTTGATGGCGATGGAAAATAAAGTTAACTAGTAGAACTTATTAAGAAACATACCGCATTTTTATATTCTCCCAATCAATTTTAGGTGGAACCCCACTTGGTCCAAGACTCTCTTGCTCTTCCTTCTTAAGCTCAAATATTAAATAAGAGTGAATCACTTCACAGTGATCAAAGGCTCCCTCAAATTTTAGTGTTGAGTTCAAAATCAAAAATGTAGAATTGTATCTTCTAGTAACATCAAAACATAGTAAACTCTTACATTGAATAATTTCTATTTCAATTCATTTTTTAAACTTATGAAGTTGAGCATAAGATTGTCTGATAAACATGACAATAATCTTTTTATACGATGTACATAATAACTTTCCTTCTTGATCTCACCTTGAATAATTAAAGTTATGATAGGAGCAATGCATCTCATATATAGAAACTTACTGTCAAGGATACTCCCATTATTTTTAGGAAAAAAATGATTGATGATGCCATTGTTAGAGTTTGCATTATCAAGTGTAAATATGAGAATTTTGTCAATCCATCAATCAAATTAGCATTTTTTTCCACTTTTTTCCCAACAAGTTCACATCTACGACTATATATTGTGCAAAAGTTAATCACTCATTTATTCAATATCTAATCTTCGTCAATGTAATGCACAATAAGACATATATAGTTGATTTTTTGATGGATCTCCAAATATCAGTTTTTAAATATATCATTTTACATGATTCTCAAAAAGTTGTTTCAAAGTTGTTCNTTAGATGTCCAATAAGACCATCCATAAATAATGCAAAAAGATAAGGGCTTAAAGCCAATCCCAGCTGTAATCCAACAGAAATAGGAAAATATTTGGTCAATCCTCCTTCAGTTTGAACACAAGTAACATCTCTAGTATACATATATTTAATGACTTGAATATAAGTCATATCAACACCTTTCTTCTCAAGAATCTAGTATACATATCTTTAATGACTTGAATATAAGTCATATCAACACCTTTCTTCTCAAGAACTCCAAAGGATATCTCTTGGAACCTTATCGTAAGCTTGTCTAAATCAATAAAAATCAAATGTAGACTCTACTATACATATCTTTAATGACTTGAATATAAGTCAATCAACACATTTCTTCTCGAGAACTCTCTAAAGGATATCTCTTGGAACCTTATCGTAAGTTTTTTCTAAATCAATAAAATTCAAATGTAGATTCTGATATCTCTTAGAACCTTATCGTAAGCTTTTTCTAAATCAATAAAAATCAAATGTAGATTCTTAGAACCTTATTGTAAGCTTTTTCTAAATCAATAAAAATCAGAACTCTCTAAAGGATATCTCTTAGAACCTTATCGTAAGCTTTTTCTAAATCAATAAAAATCAACTGTAGATTCTCCTTATTATCTCAATTTGAATATAAGTCATATCAACACCTTTCTTCTCAAGAACTCTCCAAAGGATATCTCTTGGCACCTTATCGTAAGCTTTTTCTAAATAAAAAAAATCAAATGCAGATTCTCCTTATTATCTCTGAACTTCTGCATCAAACCTCTCAATAAATGTATAGCTTCCATAGTAGACCTGCCCGACATAAATCCAAATTGATTATGAGAAACTTTGTCTTTGTATCTGAACTTATATTTAATCACCCTCTCCCATAACTTTAAAGTATGACACATCAACTTAATTCCTCTATAATTTGCAAATGCTTGTGCATCCCCTTTATTCTTAAAAATGGGGATCAAAATACTCTTCCTCCACTCCTCAGGTATCTTTTTAGTTTTTAAAGACCAAAATACTCTCCCTCCACTCCTCAGGCATCTTTTTAGTTTTTAAAATAATATTAAAGAACTTAGTAAGCCAAGAAACTCCCAAATCTCCCAAATATTTCCACACTTCAATTGGGATATCATCAGTCCTACAGATTTTCCACCCTTGGTTTTCTTTAAAGCCTCCTCAACTTCTTTTTTACTAATGTGACAGTAAAAGTTTAGTATGCCAAGAAACTCCCAAATCTCCCAAATATTTCCACACTTCAATTGGGATATCATCAGGTCCTAACTTTCCATGTTTTCTTTAAAGCCTCGTCAACTTCTTTTTTGCTAATGCGACGGTAAAAATGAAACGTTTTATTTTCTTTAAAGCATCCTCAACTTCTTTTTTACTAATGCGACGGTAAAAATAAAACGTTTTATTATTATTCACGATATTAAGATTACTAAGGTCGATCATATTTTCAAAAACTTCATTAAAAAGTTTATCAAAATAATTCACCCACTTATGTTGAATAACTTCTTCTAAGAAAAACAGTTTTTGATTTCATNTTCACCCACTTATGTTGAAAATCTTTTTCTAAGAAAGTACTTTTTGATTTTCATCTTTAATGAATTTTACTTGAGTTAAATCTTTATTTTATTTTATCTTTGTTTGGCTAGTTTGTACATATATTTTTCACCCTTCTTAGTATCTAATCTATTATAAAGATCATTAAAAGCAGTATTTTTAGTATCTAATCTATTATAAAGATCATTAAAAGCAGAATTTTTAGCGTCACAGATTGTTCTTTAGTATCTCTGCGGGCCGATTGATATTTTTCTCAGTTCTCTAAGCTTTTACATTTAAACCAATTTTTATAACATAACTTCTTAGTTCTCTAAGTTTTTACATTTAAACCAATTTTTATAACATAACTTCTTATATTTTATCATTTCTTGCACATTATGATTTCACTACCAACTATTTTTATTTATAAAAACTTTTTCTTTTGATTCTCCAAGCACATCTTTTGCTACTTGTTTAATAGTGTTTGTTACTTTATCCCACATAATATTTGTTTCTTCATGAATATCCCAAATTTTAGAATCTTGAATTTTACTCATAAACATAATTTTTTTGTATCTTTTCTCCATCTAATTCTACAATGATGAGCTCTAATATTTTTTATTTTACAACTCTTAATCTTAAAATCTAGAACTAATAAATGATGTTGGCTACTTAAATTCTCACTTGGAATAACCTTACAATCTTTCGAATCACAATAATTTCTTCTTCTCATAAGAAAATAATCAATTAGGCTTAGACTTGGAAAATATCGGGATCAAGTTTTTGGCGCCGTTGCCGGGGACACAACAGTTGATCTTGACTTTTAGGAGAATTTTAGTTGAAGCAATTAGGCTTAGACTTGGAAAACTGTGATGTCGTAAGAACTGTTTTTGCGTGAAAAGTTTTTTTTTTGTTTTTTTTGTTTGAAAAATTATTGTGAAAAAATTGTTTGTGTGAAAAAAAAGTGTTTGTTAAAATATTTTGTTGTGTTGAATATATTTTTTATTTTATTTATTTAATTGTTAATGTATTGTTTGTTGTGTTGTGTAAGCGAAACAAAGGATCTGTAAGACTTGGGCCTTATGATCCCGAGTTAGAAAAAAAGAAAAAAATCAAAAAACATGAAGGACTTGAAAAACTAGAAATGGAAAATGAAAACATTCAAAATAATAACTTAGAAAATTATCATAAACTGTTGAGGGATTATGTAAATCCAATAATAGATGAAATTCACTCAAGTATACAAACTCCTATCGTAGAAGTTGTCTCATTTGAACTAAACCCAACGATTATCCCCAACTAGTACAAAATAATAAATTTGGGGAAACTCCTTTAGAGGATCCCTATTTACACTTATCAAGTTTTCTAGAACATTGTGCTACATTTTATAACGACATGTCCAATGATACTGTTAGACTAAGGCTTTTTCCTTTCTCACTAAGGGATTGGCTAAGTTATGGTTATACTCATTAACTCCTAGCTCTATTAAAAATTGGGAGGAGTTAACTCAGAAATTTCTAGCTAAGTATTTTCTACCTTTAAAGACTACTAAACTTAGAGACGATATTATCTCATTTGGTCAGTATGAAGGTGAATCAATATACGAAGGTTAGGAAAGATTTAAGCAACTCCTAAAAAAGTGTCCACACCATGCACTGTCTGATTGGTTAATCATTCAAACTTTTTACAGTGGGTTAGTAGAATCCCTTAGGTCTATAATTGACGTTGCCACTGGTGGAACATTAATGTCAAAATCATTTGATGAAGCATATGCGTTAATTGAAGAAATGGATACAAATGAATTTCAATGGCCTTCTGCAACGGTAAATCCTAAAAATGTAGCCAGTGTTCATGATACATATGCGATTGCAATTCTTGCATCTCAGGTTGCTACAATATCAAGGAAGTTGGACCAATTTGGAATGAACCAGTCTGAATTTACTCAAGTAAGTGAGGAAAGTTCATTAGAGCATATGATTGATTCTAACTTATCAGTTGAGACTTTAAATACCATAAACAACCTGTATTCTAACTTTTACAACTCAGGTTGGAAGAACCATTTTAATCATAACTGGTATCATATTACTGATGGTGAAAATCAACAATGGGAAAATAATCATACAAATCTTAATGGAAGTTGGAATAATCAGAGGAACACAAACTATAGACCTTCATATCCACTAAACTCTAATAATGATCAACAATTTGAGGATATGATGTCTATAAAAGAAGTGGTATTGCAAATGGGAAACCAGTTGCAAAGTCAAAATGCTGCGATTAGAAACATAGAGAATCAGCTGTGACAAATTGCTAATTCACTTTAAAATACACCCCAAGGAACACTTCCTATCAACACTGAGATCAACCCTAAGAGAATTATGATGAACAAATAGACACTGTCCAATTAAGAAGTGGAAGAGAGATAGAGGGTGTGTTTAGAAAAGAGAAAGAAGTTGTGAGAAAAATAAAGGAAACTAAAAGACATAAAGAACATGTTTCTAAGGATCTAGAAAAAATTAATATCTCCAACAAAAATCAATTTAAAAAGACCACCACCTCCATTTCCTCAAAGACTTAGATAGTATGAGTTAGATAAACAATTTTCAAAGTTCATGGAACTACTTAAGAAGTTAACGATAAATATTCTTTTCGCTGAAGCTTTGGAACAGATGCCAATATATGTAAAATTTATGAAGGATATATTAAACAAGAAAAGAAAATTTGGGGATTACGAGATAGTTGCACTAAGTGAGGAGCGCAACGCTATATTTCAGAAAAAGCTTCTTAAAAAACTTAAAGATCCTTCTAGCTTAACAATTCCTTGTGTATTTGGAGAAAGATTATGAGGAAAAGCTTTATGCAATTTAGGATCGTACATTAATGTGATGCCTCTATCAATATTTAAAAGGTTAGGTTTAGCCGATATTTATCTCACTACTGTAACCCTTCAATTAATTGATCGATCTATCATTTATCCCAAAGGAGTTATAGAAGATGTGCTTGTTAAAGTGGATAAATTTATCTTTCCTGTGGACTTTATTGTATTAGATATGGAGGAAGATAAAGAAAATCCAATTATTTTGGGGAGAGCTTTCCTTGTTACTGTACAAGCTATGATAGATGTGCAAAAAAGAGAGTTAACTATGAATATTAGTGACCATGAAATCACTTTCAATGTTTTAAAGTCTATGAAGTATCCAGCTGAGAGAAAAGATGATGATTGTTTTTGGGTTGATGAAATTGATTATCTAAGTAAAGACCATTTCTAAGAAAGTTTTGAGAGTAAGTTAACATATGAGATCAAAATGGACTTTCATGATGAGTTGAAAACGTTGTTTAAAGAAGATTGTATGTATGTTTAAGAGAGGTGCAAAATGATGGACGTTACTGAAAATAATAAACTTGTAATTCCATCTGTTGAAAAATCTCATGAACTTCAGATGAATGTACCCCATACAATTTTAAAACCTACATATCTAAAGAATTCATCAACACCACTAGCATTTATATCTTCAGATTCGACTCAATCGCAAGAAGAATCTGAATTGAATGATGAAATCAGTAAAAGATCTCCTAAGAAAGAGTTATTCAAAATCACTTAATGGCATATTCCATGGTACAAAAAAAATTGAATGAGATTCCAATGCAGGACAACCTGAGTAAACATTGGATACATTAAGTCATCGATGTTAGACTAAGCGCTTCGTGAGAGGCAACCCATGGTTATCTTTGTTATCTGTTTAGTGTGATTGTTGTTATGTTGGATTGTATATTAGTAAGATGTTGGACTTTGATCCGTGTTTGATATGTAAGAGTTGATTAGATTAATGTTGTGAGGCAATTCCTTCGTCATGACTAGATTTGTATATGATTTTTGGTAGTAGCAGATTGACGAGTTAGTTCTTAACCGGAGCTGAGCATTACCTTGAAGCATGTAGAGTTTGGACTTGGACCACTCTATTTTAACTCTATTACTTCCTTTATCTGACTTTGTCTTCACTGATTAAGGTCATGAACTTACTTAGTAAATAACATATGGATGAAATGCACTACTTTTATTTACAACAGTGTATATACCTTAGACTTAAAGCAACCCTCAAATTAGCAACATATGAGGGAATTCTGGTTCACGGATGATAACCATAAAAAGTTTTATAATACACCAACATTATTAGTGTAGTTTCTTCCGTTAGAAATTGAAAGTAAAGAGGAGAAATGTGAGTAGAAGGGAGATCAAATTAACCTTAGTTGTTGTTTGTTTATGAATCTGTGAGTATATGTATTGGAGTTTGTGTGTCTATGTTTGTGAATCAAGTTGAATAAGTCATGGGAGATCAAAAAACTTATCTCAATATTTTGAACTTGTTAGCATTCAGCAATTCCTTTATAAAGTTTAAAATGTGTTTCTGTTTAATCTTCAGTTTGTACCTGTTCAACTATTTAAAATTCATTTATAGTGTTATGTTTAGGCTAGATTTACTTTCTACTGCAATATTCTACCATGTGTTACTTTTTTATATTTTTGTAGGATGTGTAGTAAATTGTAAAAGTTATCTTTCCATGCCGCATATTTTTGTCTTTCATTGTTACATATGTTTGAGCTTAAGTTTGGAGGGAAAAGAAAAATGTTTCACATTTAAACCTTACTTGTTTTCAAAAGTACTACAAATAAATTTGTATTTTATTTCTAATGATTATTGTTATGTGGCACCTTAAGGATGTTAGAATTTTAAGTATAAAAACGTAGTAAGAAAATTTAATTGATATTTTTGGTGAAAATGGTGAATCTAGAGATAAGGATATTTATTGGAGAGCTTGGAAAAATGAATAACTATCTTTAGTAGGGAAAATTGTATTTTTTTAGAAACTAAGGATTTTTACAATTTTTATTTTCAAACATTTAAGGCTATCTTAGAAAGTATTTAAAAATATATATATATATATACATCTTTTCAAGTGAAGGAAAGTAATAAGTTTTAACTTTAGAGAAGAATAGTGAAATTGAAAATCATTTAAGGACTTCTCTAGATATAGTAATTCTCACATATTAAAAAAAAAGAGAAAAAAAATAAATGGATCAAAAGATTTTGAAAACGAAAAAGAGAATGCAAAAAAAAGTGAGGAGAAGCTTGAAGAGATGTCCTAATCAAAAATTGGTTTCATTTGAGTCCTCTAGAGTAAAAGAAATTAGAACAATCCTAAGCTTGCTTTTTATACTTATATTCATAAAAATTATTTTTAAGAGAGTTTTTAAGTCTAGAAAGTAAAGTTCATAGAATCCGAAGTTTGAAAAATCTGCATATATTTCTGAATTAGTTGGGAAAACAAATTCCCAAGTTTGATGATAAATATTTTAGACCTTGGGCTAGTCTGATTCACTAGAAGTTCTTCTAATTTGAACTATCACATTTTTAGAAAATTTTTTTAGCAATTCTAAAGGATGACCCATTAACTCTAATCTACATAAATTATTTTAAAAATGTAATATTACTTGAGGACAAGTAATGTTTAAGTTTGGGGGATTTTGATACGCCTAAAAATGTACTATTTTTCATGCTATATTTTATGGTGATATTACACTTTAAAGGTATGTTTTATTGTGTTTTTGGTTGTAGATACATCAAATTGAAGAATTTGGAGTGATTGGAGCAAAAGGAACATAAATGGACCAAAACAGAGCAAACCGGAGCAAACTGGGTCGAATAGGGGCACACCAGAGCTATGGGGACCAAAACCAGACACTTAAGTACCTATGCCCGGCGCTTAAGCATAAAAAATGGTGCTTAGGTGCCACCAGAAAGATAGGGGGGCGCTTAAGTGCCCCAGAATCGGCGCTTAGGCGCCAGTGACAGTTTTTAGCATAACTTCTTCAAAATACGTCGGATTTAGACGATTTTTGCAGCGGTGTTTCGTGCATCTCTTGGGGAATTCATTGGAATTAATACAATGGAGTTTTTAAAAGGATTTGGGCTGGTTATAAGGAGTTTTGAAGAGACACTTCAATCACTATTTGGAAGATTCATTGAATCTGGACAGTTTTGATAAGACACTGAAAAACTCTTGTGAAACTATAAAGAAGGCTTGAAAATGTTTTTAAAAACTCTCTTGAATATCTCTTGGACTTTAGAATTAATTAGAAAAGGAGAAGAAGACTTAGAGAAGAAGAAGAAGGCTTGGGCGTGAGCCCCAAGTGGGGCGGCAAGTTGAGAGAGAAAGAGAGAGAGTGAGAGATTTCTTTTTTTCTCTTGTTCTTGGAGAGCATTGTAAGGAGATTGCTTTTGCTATACAAGGAGAGTTTGATTTCCATCAGAGATACGTATTTTCATTATATTTTGATTTGAATTTAGAACTTTGTTTGTATGGTTTCAAAGACTTGTGCAATGAAAAATTTTTGTTGTTTCTCCATGTATAGTGAGTAGTTTTCTTTACTCTTTCTTCTTGTAATGAATTAGTATGCATGTGTAGTATATAGAATTGAGTAGAGTGAGAATATATTATGATGATTTTACTTTATTCTTCATTTACATGTAAAATTGATCAACTTGCATGTTAAAATCTGTTATGAGAACATGTAAGATTCGAGGTGGTATTGTCTCAATCAACTGTGGTAGAATCACATGAGATTTTATGGATGAGAATGTAGTCCATATGGTTGAGTGCAAATAAATTGGGAAATAATCTTTAATGGGTGTAGAATTAGAGGACTTTAGAGTGACAGGCTAAAGCCCCTTAATTTGGTCTATTGTTTTAGGTTTTGATGCGAGATGTTAGCCTCCAGGTGGAGGGATAAGAGAGAACTCTAGGGTGAGAGCTAGCATCTTCCCTGCCTAGCCCGTCTTCAAAACTATTCAAACTTTAGATTAACCAATGTTCTTTATAGCATCTCTAGTAAGGGTAAAGAATGTAATTGCTCCGATTTGACACAATCTCCTCGCTACTTGTTTTACTTTTACGCGTATCACTAATTTCATTGCATGAGGAAGAGTACTTTTAATATATTAAACCCCACTTTCTGATTTTCTATAAGTATTTTAGTTTAGAAGTAGAAGAGAATTGTAGTGATAATTGTAGGATATAATTAAAACCAAAACTTTATCAACCTTCCAAGCTAGGGCGTGTTACTCTAAACTAGAACTTCTCTGGAAAGCCACTATGATTAAACTCGATCTCTGTGGGATCGATATTCGAGGCTCAATCAGAAAGCCCTATATTACTTGATAACGATACGTATACTTGTGTAGAATCCCTACAAATATATTTGAAATCTTACTTTACTTGGGATCAAGTTTTTGGTGCCATTACCGGAGATTAAAATCTTCAAGGAGTGGTGTCAACTTCATAAATCCTTACATATACAAAATATCGGGATCACTACGCGCCCTCAAACAAAACAATTTTCTCCAAAGATGTCATACCAAATGAAGTGAAAGAACCAGAAAAGAAACAAGAACTCAGTTCTAGTTCAATGATCCCTCACCATTTCTTTAGAGTGAGATTGTGAAGGTTTCTCTAGAACTTGCATCAGAGGTTGAGGCCAGAGATGAGGTCAAGGAAGGAAAGATAGGATTATTAAACAAAAGTATCCAGTTATCAACATCAATTGGGAGGACAGTTTCGAAAAGGGGAATGTCAAGAAGGGTGCAATGACAATAGATCAAAAAGAAACCTTTGTTCAAGATCTCTCTAGAGGATGAGAAGATTCAAAAATAGAAGCTAATTTACGATAGGATTAAACATTATGTGCAAACTGTGGCCCTTGACCCGATATATCCTCATAAGGTTGAGGGATTAGTGGTTAAGGAAGTACATAGTGTTGGCGCAAAACCAATTTAAGTTTTATCGTGGATCTTTGACATGTCTAAAAATATGCTACTTTTTTATACACATTTAATGCCTATTTTTAGTGATATTGTGTTTTAATGAAAGATATTTCTATGTTTTTGTTGCAGGTACAATAAGTTGAGGCAATTGAAGCTAAAAGAAGCAAAAAATAAAGGAATTTGGAGTAAAAAAGAGGCCCTTTGTAAAAGTTGACCCGACGCTTAGAAGCTAGGATCTAGCGCCTACGCGTTAGTTTACAGAAAGAGTGGCGCCTAGGCACCACAGTTAGGATCCTAGGCCCAGAAACAGTTTCTTCCCTAAATTCATTGAATTTGGATAAATTGAAAGGGTACCAGAGGTGACTCTTGGAAATTCAGGCCTATACTTATATAATTGTGATTTTATTACAGAACAAGGGGGCGGGCAAATGGAGCAGAAGAGGAGAATAAGTGAAGAAGAGTGAAAGAGAAGATTGTCTCTTAGACTTGTAAGAGGAGAGGGGAAGTGAGGGATATTTTCTTTATTACATTTCTAAGAGAGAATTGAGTGATATTGTAAGGAGAGAAAGTGTTTCAAAGGAACTTCAAAGGATTTTCTTAGGTGATTGAGATAAGTAGTTAGTATTTTACTTGTCTTACTTATTCTTGTTTTGTAAATTTATTTTTATATATAAATCCATGTTTTTTTGTATCTTTCTCATGAGATTTGAGTAGTTTGCTTTGTCTTTCTCCCTAAAATGAGAAATAATCATGTGAAGAATTAAAATTGTTTAATTTCATAATTGTGATGATTCAAACTTCAAAATTTATTTACTTAATCAATTTTTCTAGCTGTTACGTTAAAATTTATTGTGAAACATAATGATCCGAAAGGGCTATGTTTTTCTCAACTAAGTAAGAATCACATTTGATCTCATGGATGAGAATGTAGTTCATGTGGTTAAGTGCAGATAAATAGGAAAATAAGTTTTGATGGTCATAAATTAGTGATTCTAGAGTGATAAACTAGAACCTCTAATTTAATCAAGAAGTTGAGAACCTGAAGCTATTTGTTAGCCTCCAAGTGGCGGGATAGTGGAAACTCTAGAGCAAGAGCCAGTATCTTCCCAACCTAATCAATGATTTAGAAAGTAGACTTTGGATTAGCCAATATTCCTTATGCACTTGTAGGAGGGTAAAGAATAAGTATGCTACTATTTGACACAATATATTTATAACAATTTGAATTATTCATTGATTATAATCTCATTGCAAGGGGATATATACTTTTTAAAATTTGAAATCTTCTTCATAAAACTTAATTTTAATGATATTAAAATTTACTTTGAGTTTAGAGATAAGAGTAGTAGATATAATTCACTTAGTTTAAGAACACAAATTTCGACTTGCATTCCTAGTTAAGTTTTCTGCAGTTTAGATAGAGTTTCTTTGAGTTAATATTATAATATTTCCAAACTTCCCAGTGGGATCGATACTTAGGACTTCATTAGAGCCCTTTATTACTTGTGTGATACGTATACTTGTGTTAGTATTCCAATGAACATTTAAAATCGATAAATAATACCTTAAATAACTAGAGTGACAACTATAAAAGATTTAAAGAAATATTAACAATCCTGAAGTATATTGTTATTGTGACTGCCGCAACAACCCGCAATCAATCTTCTTCTCCTAGTTTCGACACTAATGTAAAACTAGAAGAGAATACTTCTTCTGAATTAATGAAATTGCCTGTTGAGTGGTATTCTCCCTGTGTTCAAAAACTTGTTCAATGTGGTGCGTTCTTAAACAATGGTCAAAAGACCAATCACACCATTTTAAAGAACCGTGTAGTAATAATAATCGAGCTTTTAATTCAAAACAAGGTATTGGGTTAGGCACAGTAGGGCCAGTTGACGATATGGAATTTTGTTCGGTTGATTCTGATAACCCTAATAAAGGTTGTTTAGAAACTTTGAACAATTTTAAAGGTCCCTCGATTGAAGATGCTCCACCAAAGTTCGAAAAAGTGATTAATTCAACAATCGACGAGCTAAACAGGTTAACTTTGAAACTAAAGAGGAGCATAGACCAACCTTTATTAGCTCTATACTTGACGAAAAAGAATCTACATATATGATTAAATTGTTAACTGAATTCAGAGATTGTTTTTCTTGGAGCTATGATGAAATGCCTAGATTAGCTCTGGAGGTTGCGGTTCATAAGTTGGGATAGGACCAAGCGGCAATCCCAGTCAAGCAGACTCCTAGATGAATGCATCTTGAGATTGAACAAGTCATAGTTAAGGTTAAGAAATTAATATACTCCATTTTTTTCGTAAAAATTAGTACCCAACCTGGTTGGCCAATTTGGTACCGGTTACAAAGAAGAACAGTCAAATTTGAGTTTGTGTGGACTTCAAAGATTACACAAAGCATGCATAAAAGATGGAATTCCCCTATCAATTCCGGAATTAATGGTTGATATCGCGTCATCTCGTGCAATTTTCTCCTTTATGGATGAATAGTTTGTATACAATCAAATTAAAATGGCACTGGAGGATGAGATGTTTGTAGCTTTCAGAACACCAATAAGAGTACATTGCTACACAGTAATTCTTTTTGGATTAAAGAACACCGGTGCAACTTATCAATGGGTGATGACGAAAATTTTTCGATGACATCATTCACAATCAAGTTCAATGTTACACACAATCAAGTTGAATGTTACGTGGATGATTTGGTCATTAAAAGTAAACAGAAAGAGGATTATTTGTATGATTTGAGAATTATTTTTTAGCGGTTGATTCAATTTAATCTTAAAATGAATCCTTTTAAGTGCACCTTCAGTGTCACCTATGGGAAATTTTTTGAATTTGTTGTTCATCACCGTGAAATTGAAATCAATCTACAGAAAATTAGAACCATCTAAGAAATGCCACTAAGAACTTAGAGCAATTACGATCCTTTTTAAGAGAGGCTGGCGAATGTGAGACACTTTATTTTTAACCTATGAGGTAGGTGTCAATCTTTTTCTATGTTGATCAAGAAAGATACCTAGTTCACTTGGGACGACAAATGTCAACACTCATTTGAACGTAATAAGCAATACTTAATGATTCATGCCGTATTAGCGGCCCTAGTCTTGGGTAGACCTTTGATACTTTATATCGCGGCTTTAAACGACTTCCTCGGAGCTCTGCTAGCTCAGGCGAATGATGAGGGTTAAGAAAATGCCCTCTACTATGTAGTCTTCATTTAACTCTAGTGAAGGTAATGTATCCTCTTGTTGAGAAGCATTGTTTGGCATTAATTGCCGCCCATAAGCTTAGACATTACATGTTTTCTCATAAGGTCAATGTTATTTTGAAGTTTAATCTCTTGCTATATTTGATTATTCAATCGACACTTTCCGGTAGCTTAGGGAGGTGATCAATGATATTATTACAATTTGATATAGCTTTCGTACTTCCTCGCACCGTGGGAGGACAAATCATAACAAATTTTCTGATGACACACCCTTTACTGCTGAGTTTCCTATTAACGATGATTTACTAGACGAGTAGATGTGAATCTCGAAAGCCTTAGTGCTCAACGATGGGAGATGTACTTTGACGAAGCCTCGTCAGTACAAAAAGATAGAGAATCACAAATTGTTAAACGTGGATTTGACTAATCTTTATTACATCAGAGCAGAGAATGTTAAGATGCTCTTATCATTTAATATAACCGTATATGAATAATGAAGCAGGATATGAAACTCTGATAACCAGATTGGAATTAACAATTTTAATATAACTGAAATCAATATTTACAATGAGCCGCAATTGAATATCCAACAAGTCATCAGATAATATAAAACTCTAAAGCCCAAGTTAGAGCAATATTTTCATTACACAATGAAGTTGTTAAAATAGATTCCTAATGAGACGTTGTATTGAAACCCCAAGGGGAGAGTGCTCTTGCAAGAATTTGAATGTCCACAGGAAATAACAGTTCTAGAATGTCGAGTTCTATCCCATATTGATATAGATAAATTGTATAAATTGAGAAAGCAAGAAACAAACTATAGATGACTTTAGGCATTTATATGCTAAGTTAATAGGACATCATTTGATTATATATTCTATTCATGGCGTGACCGTGGGAAAAAATTTGGGTACATAAGAGGCACGCAGCGCTGCGTGCGATAGCAAATCACCGGAAGACACGTCTGTTTCGTCGGCCCCACCGCTATAAAAATATACCTCTTACTGTGCGTGACACGTCGACCCGACCCGTCATTGTAACCTCCATGTAATCCCGATGTAACCTCCGTTGTCCACCCCATGTACCGCGCTTCTAAGCCCCATGTAATCACGATGTAAACTCTGCTGTCCGCCCCATGTACCGCGCTTGTAAGCCCCATGTAGTCCCGATGTAACCTCCGCTGTCCACAAAGGATGTAATCCCGGTGTACGTTCCGCGGAAACGCCACTTTAATCCGCGTGTACCATCGTTGTACATCCGGTGTAACTTCTGAATGCGCGTGTAACCCGGATGTAATCCCGGTGTACTTCCGCGGTAACGTCCATGTAACCCCACGGTAAGGCATCAGATGTACACTTGATGTACAATACGTGTAACGCCAATGTAACCTCCGCTGATTGTAACATGCGTGTAAACCGAATGTAACGTCGTTGTAACCCCAATGTACTGTCCATGTACACTCGAAATGCGCTTGTAACCCAGATATAACTGCGATGTAACAGCGAGTTACGCATACTAGAGCGCGAGAATCACGGTATTTAAATAGCTATGGTTACTATTCTATTGTTCTATGCCCATCACGGAACGGCGGCTTCGACAAGCTGGACTTCGTGAACTTGAAGATGGAGTACAATTCTAAAGATTATCAGTTTGTGTACGATGTTGAAGGAGAAGCTGGGAGTTATCCTGCTAGGGAAAATGAAGTGGAACTTAATCGGAGGTGTGTACGGACATGTAAATTTATTATACATTCTAAGTGTGTTATTCAATGTTGTTTGTTGTGAAGGCCTTCTTATTTTTGGACTTATGTTGGTATAATTGCATGGTATTATGCTTAACACAACAGTGAAGTCAAGTTTGATGTAAATATTTAAAAAAAA
>JXCR01027339.1:120791-153076 GCA_002079205.1 Phalaenopsis hybrid cultivar
GAGTCGGCGCGCTTCGGAATCTGGCGGAAGGAACCGACTAAGATCACCGGCGACCACGTGGTTTTCGTTCGCGTTTTTTTTCCCGTTCTTGTGCACGATGAAGATCACCGCAATTATCCTCCTCAAGTGCTCTGGCATCGGCAATTCTTCTTCCTCTGGTTCGGTGGAGCCAGTGGTTCTGGCGAACGCCACTGATGTAAGCCACTTCGGATATTTTCAGAGGACCGCTGCCAAAGAATTTGTAGTATTCGTCGGCCGCACTGTAGCCAAGAGGACACCACCGAGCCAGCGGCAGTCCGTTCAACACGAAGGTAGGTACCAGATCGATCTCCAACTATAGGTTTTTCGCCCCTGCTTGTATGCCAATCTTTGTAAATTTGCAGTGCTCATCTGATTCGATTCATAGGGGAGAATTGTGTGGTTCGTCTCGATCTAGTTGAGATTCCTATTTTAATGCTCCGCCGTACGTATTTGTGTTGATAGCTTGCCGATGGTGCATTCTTAGACTGGGGCGTGGCCCTATACTGAAATAAATTCAGATTATTTCCGTTAGATCGTGTTTTTTAGTATAGGAGTACGATTGTTGCGATAGGCTTGGTCGATTCACTATTTTTATCACAGGATGAAGCTTGAGACAAAATTTGATTGCTATTGCTGTTCTGGCAATGTTTTTGGTAATAGAGATCTAGTGACCACTCGACTATGCTCTGATTGCAGAATTATGTTGTCCCTTATGAAGCACTTTGCATGTTTTTCTTTACTCTAGTCATTCAATTTTTGAGGGTTTGGCTAGGCTACGTGATTCTTTAGTCCGAGTAATTATATACTTAATTTGGACGTAGTTTTTGTTAACATGGCAACATTGGAGGTCCGATGTATGCACAAGTTTTAGAGTGGCTCCGAATATAACAATGTTTGCTTTGAATCATTTTGTTATAAGTTGGCTTTTGTGAGGGTTGTTTTACGTTCCTGAAATTTGTTTTGGTGGTGTAGTAGTTTGCCGTACTATGTGTGCTCAGGATAGTTGGCTTTCACATGGATGTAGCAGTATTGGCTATTATTCAGATCATATGTTTTTGAATCAATTACTCTTACAGGTAATTNTACCCCCAACTTCTTGGGCAAGAAAATTAAATGCGTCTTTTGGTCGTATCCCAGCTGAGTCATAGATCTAAGAACATCTGCATTTACTTCGCTTATCTTTCTGCTCGAATGCAGCAAGTGTTTGTCACCGGGGTTTGCTAATGAGTGGTTGTGTGATTCTATTAATTTTTTAACTCCCTAGTTGCCTTCCTTATCAACTTCGTATCGAATCATTGCAGGGCAACCAGTTCCTGTTTCTGCTCTTTTGTACTTCACAGTTTCTGTAATCTTGAGCTCTTTCTTAAAACCTGCTTTTCCACATACGAAGTCCTTCGTTCTAATATTTCGGGAGTTAGGCGAAAACGTAGCGTGCTCCTTACGAACACTAAATCCAATATGATGAGTGTAGGCGCAATATACTTCATAAGTTTTTTTCTCATTGTGGACCATTGTTTGGAGTAATATGTTCGTTGTTTGCACGGAACAACTACCTTTGCTCTCGCCAAGCTGGAAAAAAAAACCCTAGAATTTATAATAACTGCATATATAATAAGAAAAGATAGATAAAAACTACTATTTTACTTCACCTTAAACCTGGATGTAAAATTTTTTTAAAATATTTACATCAAACTTTACTTCACTGTTGTGTTAAACCTATTGCCATGCAATTCTACCAACATAAGTCAAAAAATAAGAAAGCCTTAACAACAACCATTTTACTTCACCTAAACCTTGGATGTAATTTTTTTTTTAAAATATTTATATCAAACTTGACTTCACTATTGTGTTAAGCATAATACCATGCAATTATACCAACATAAGTCCAAAAATAAGAAGGCCTTCACAACAAACAACATTGAATAACACACTTAGAATGTATAATAAATTTACATGTCCATACACACCTCCGATTTAAGTTCCACTTCATTTTCCCTGACAGGATAACTCCCAGCTTCTCCTTCAACATCGTACACGAACTGACAATCTTTGGAATCGTACTCCATCTTCAAGTTCATGAAGTCCAGCTTGTCGAAGCCGCCGTTCTGTGAAGGGCATAGAACAATAGAACAGTAACCCTAGCTGCTTAAATACCGTGATTCCCGCGCTCTAGTATGCGTAATTCGCTGTTACATCGCAGTTATATCTGGGTTACAAGCGCATTTCGAGTGTACATGAACAGTACATTCGGGTTACAACGACGTTACATTCGGTTTACACGCGTGTTACAATCAGCGGATGTTACATTGGCGTTACACGTATTGTACATCAAGTGTACATCTGATGCCTTACCGCGGGGTTACATGGACGTTACCGCGGAAGTACACCGGGATTACATCCGGGTTACACGCACATTCAGAAGTTACACCAGATGTACAACGATGGTACACGCGTATTACAGTGGCGTTTCCGCGGAACGTACACTGGGATTACATCCTTTTTGGACAGCGAAGGTTACATCGGGACTACATGGGGCTTACAAGCGCGGTACATGGGGCGGACAGCGGAGTTTACATCGGGATTACATGGGGCTTACAAGCGCGGTACATGGGGTGGACAGTGGAGGTTACATCGGGATTACATGGAGTTTACAATGACGGGTCAGGTTGATGGGTCACGCATAGTAAGAGCTATATATTTTTATAGCGGTCTCTTGTGTACCCAAAATTTTTCGGTGACCGTGAGGCCTCCTTCGGACAATATTTAGGAGTAGGGACGCAGTATTTTCTCGTGACCGTGAGACCTCCTTCCACACTCGGCGCGCTTCGGAATTTTGGCGGAAGGAGTCGGCGCGCTTCGGAATCTGGCGGAAGGAACCGACTAAGATCACCGGCGACCACGTGGTTTTCGTTCGCGTTTTTTTTCCCTTTCTTGTGCACGATGAAGATCACCGCAATTATCCTCCTCAAGTGCTCTGGCATCGGCGATTCTTCTTCCTCTGGTTCGGTGGAGCCAGTGGTTCTGGCGAACGCCACTGATGTAAGCCACTTTGGATATTTTCAGAGGACCGCTGCCAAAGAATTTGTAGTATTCGTCGGCCGCACTGTAGCCAAGAGGACACCACCGAGCCAGCGGCAGTCCGTTCAACACGAAGGTAGCTACAGATCGATCGCCAACTATAGGTTTTTCGCCCCTGCTTATATGCCAATCTTCGTAAATTTGCAGTGCTTAGCTGATTCGATTCATAGGGGAGAATTGTGTGGCTCGTCTTGATCGGTTTCTAGTTGAGATTCCTATGTTAATGCTCCGCCGTACTTATTTGTGTTGATAGCTTGCCGATCGTGCATTGTTAGACTGGGGCGTGGCCCTATACTGAAATAAATTTAGATTATTTCCGTAAGATCGTGTTCTTTAGTATAGGAGTACGATTGTTGCGATAGGCTTGGTCGATTCACTATTTTTATCACAGGATGAAGCTTGAGACAAAATTTGATTGCTATTGCTGTTCTGGCAATGTTTTTGGTACCACTCGACTATGCTCTGATTGCAGAATTATGTTGTCGCTTATGAAGCACTTTGCATGTTTTTCTTTACTCTAGTCATTCAATTTTTGAGGGTTCGGCTAGGCTACGTGATTCTTTAGTCCGAGTAATTAGATACTTAATTTGGACGTAGTTTTTGTTAACAAGGCAACATTGGAGGTCCGATGTATGCACAAGTTTTAGAGTGGCTCCGAATATAACAATGTTTGCTTTGAATCATTTTGTTATAAGTTGGCTTTCGTGAGGGATTTTTTACGTTCCTGAAATTTGTTTTGGTGTAGTAGTTTGCCGTACTATGTGTGCTCAGGATAGTTTGCTGTCACATGGATGTAGCAGTATTGGCTATTATTCAGATCATATGTTTTTGAAGCAATTACTCTTACAGGTAATTAACGTAGGTTATTCACTTTTTTATTTTGTAAGCAGGCATTGATAAATCATGTAAGTATGGATCACATTTTAAATGTTATTTATTAATGTATTACCCAATACTAGCTTGTTTGCTTATACCCACTTATTTCTTTAATATAGCACTATGATTAACAAATGCTAAAGATCCTGCATGAACTTTAACAGGAGACACTACCAACACGAACTTCTCGCTTCATCTTTTTTCATAGCTTGCTCAAGTTGCCTATATGCACGAGGTTAATGGAGTTAACCTCCTCATACAAATTTAGCCTAGTCTCAATAACTTCCTGTTTGTGAGACGAGGGATAAATTCCAAATGTCCATGATATGAACCAAAATAATGTTTGCTTTAAGCTTATGTTAACTTTTGGTGATAGCGAACCTAGTTTATCCCTATGTGGGTGGGTGTGTGGGGGCGGGGGGGTTATCCAATATTTGTAAATTGTTTCATTAAGGGGGTTTTGGGATGCCCTTTTTAGATATATTTTTGATAAATTAGGGCTATATCAATTGTTATCATAGTAAGATTTGTAGTTACCTCAATAAGTAGTATCAATTGGGTGAACCTATATAAAATTGTTTGTATTTTTTGTGGGTTAATTTTCTTTCTTTTCTATATGCCCTCAGTGTTTTCATTTAGGTCCCGCCTAATCCCAAACAAGCTTTAAATTTTAATGATAGAGAAATTTTTCGGTTGCAAATATGATTATTAATATTTTGANTTCCTGCATGAACTTTAACAGGAGACACTACTAACACGAACTTCTCGCTTCATCTTTTTTCATAGCTTGCTCAAGTTGCCTATATGCACGAGGTCAATGGAGTTAACCTCCTCATACAAATTTGGCCTAGTCTCAATAACTTCCTGTTTGTGAGACGAGGGATCAATTCCAATTGTCCATGATATAAACCAAAATAATGTTTGTTTTAAGCTTTTGTTAACTTTTGGTGATAGCGTGGTGTTAAGTTGTGGAACCTAGTTTATCCCTATATGTGTGTGTGTGGGGGTGGATATCCAATATTTGTAAATTGTTTCATTAAGGGGGTTTTGGGATGCCCTTTTTAGATATATTCTTGATTAATTAGGGCTATATCAATTGTTATCATAGTAAGATTTGTAGTTACCTCAATAAGTAGTATCAATTGTGTGAACCTATATAAAATTATTTGTATTTTGTGGGTTAATTTTCTTTCTTTTCTATATGCCCTCGGTGTTTTCATTTAGGTCCCGCCAAATCCCAAACAAGCTTTAAATTTTAATGATAGAGAAATTTTTCGGTTGCAAATATGATTATTAATATTATGATGATTTATGGGTACATTATTTTTTCTTTGGTACCATTCTTGTATGTGTTCATTTATATTTTGTATGTCGGGTTGTTTAGTTGCAAGTATTTAAGAATTCATGTGTATTCTAAATGCAGTGAAAAGTAAGCTTAGCGCATTTGAAATACTTGGTGTTTAGTTTGCTCTAAAATAATTCTGGAATGTTACTTCTTAGTGTTCTTGGATTGTTGCAAAGTAAATCAAAATTCTTTTTCTATTAGGCCATGAAGTTGGGTGATGGTTTATCGATGATAGCGTGATATTATGTGTGACTGCGGAGGTGGAGGTGGGTTGTGGGTAGACATGGATGTCATTGTCATGACTTGGCCCGAACCCAAAACTTGGAATTAATCAAGACGGAAATAGTTTGTCAGACATAATTTATATGACTGTTTTAACATGCATATTTCATAAATATCAATATGAAGAATCAAATATAATTTAATTATATAGACATAAGACATAATAGTGACAAATTGTAAGCAATGATATATTTAAAAGCAAGAAATATTACTGTAACTTAAGCACAATTACTTGTCTCGATTGCCACGTTAGATTCTCAAGCTTCATTAATTAGCTTAGCGTCGTGATGACCTTTATATTGATATTTATTATGTATAGAACATAATATCAAATTTTTAAATTTCAGGCATGTTTTTGTTAATCAAATTATTCTTCAATTATCATTATTGTTATCATTATTATATGTATTTGTATTCATTACTCTCTTTAATAATTAAGTTAATAAAGTTTTATTTCCAATTTATCTATAAGTAACTAAACATGGAATCATTATTTAATACTTGTGATTAAGATAATTTATATAACTAAAAGCATAATCATATAACCTTACCCTTCTCTTCCGTTGGTTGACCTTCCTGCACACACTCATGACTCTTTTTTCTCTTCTCCTGTGTCGAGCTCCTCTCCTCCCAAACGAAGTTCGCAAGCGTCGTCCTTTTTTCTACTCCTCAAAGCTGTTTATCCTGCTCGATACTCCTCTTCTTTCACACCGAACACATTCTATACTCGAAGCTTCTTCCCCACAGTGAAGTCGATGTTCATGCCGCTGCTAGGGTTCATCCTTACTTCCTCGATATTGATCCCCTTCTCTTTTGCACAACATCAATGCTTCAGGTTATAAGAAGCACTCGACTCCTTCCTCGGAGCAATGACTCTTACTGCTCCCAACACTCCCTCTATCTTCCTCCATCGCATACAACAACACTGCTCATGGCTTGGGTTGTGCATATAAGATTTGAAACTACCCCCTTCCTTCTTTTGCTTTCTCTTACTCTCTCTCTCACTCCACTTCCTCTCTCTCTCATGTTCGTTCTCTGTTTCCATTGGTTTGAACGGGTCATGCGACTCCTAAAGATGAACTCGAGGTGTCGCTTATCCCTTAACTCTTAACTGCCTATTCAATTTATATTAATATGCATATTATTAATATTATTATTATTTAAAATTTCAATTATTATAATATTCTCTCCTTATAAAGTTTCGTCCTGGAACCTCATGAACTTCTCATAAGATATTACAACTTATGTAATTAAAACATAACTATCCAAATTAATCATAAAAGTTTAAATCTTATTAACTGAAATCAAGAATAAATACAATAATTCAAACATTTGATATTAACAAATCCAATCAACAATCCTCAAGTAATTGAAACATAATAACTAACATAACAACAATTTAGACAAATCATCCATCAAATTTTATGCGTCAATATCAGTGACAATAGTTTCTTCAGGTTCTGGATGAGGCAGAGAATAGACTCTTGGTCGAGTGTTCTGCTTTAGTTGCTCCTTACAAGTAACAATATCAGCTTCTATCATCCTTTGTTGGCCACTTCTAAAAGTAAATTCCTTTGAGTTGAATCCCTTCTTGAGTTAGCATTTGATGTGGATTTCAGAGAAAAATTAGGGAAATCTTTTATCTAATTTCCAGGTTGTCTGCATAAATAACACACTTTCAAACCAAATAACTGTCACTTTGATATTGCTTCCCATATTTAATACAAGGCTTTATATTGCAGCTATCAGTTTGGCTAATAACTCCACCAATTTAGGGTGGCTAATAACTCCACCAATTTAGGGTGGCTATATTCTCTTGAATGAACTGTTGGTGCTACTTCTTCCAAACTCTTTCTCTTGTGTACGTCCTTACGGTTTTGAGTTTGCTGAACATTAATTTCTACTCGTCTGGCCCTCTCCACTAGCACTGAATAGTCTTCAATCTCAAGTGATACTAGTTTCTGCCTGATTGAATAATTCATTACAGAAAAAAAATATGCGACATTCATCCTCTGCAGTAGGAATGGGTTGTGATGCATATCTCGACAACATAGTAAACTCCGCTTTGTACTGCATAATCAATTAATCTCTTTGCACTAATCTAATGAATTTATCTTGCATCTGTCTTTTGGTTGATAATGATACAAATCAATCTGCGAATGTTCCCATGAACTCATCTTACTGTACCAAAGGGCTAGGTCGACCACCAAATTTCTTCTGTAACTAACCTTCCCGCCATCTTTCAGCTTCCCTCTTAAAAGCAAATGTGGCAAGGGTAACTCTCCTTTCTGGTGGACATGCCATACCATCCATGATTTTCTCCACCCTCAAAAGTTAGTTCCTAGCTTCCACTGGTTCTGATCCAGAAAATAAAGGAAGTCTCATTTCCTAAAAAAACTTCAGGTAGTTATCATTAGTGCTCCTCCACTGATGCTATGATACTGGAGGTAATCTGAAAACAAAAAAGAATACAATTATTATTGTTGAAACTTAGAATGGAACACAACAAGAGTTTATAAACTGGAAATAAAATGACACAGATGTAAATGTGGCTCTAGGGCGAGGGTAAAGGCAAAGGTGATGAGCTCCAGGTGGACAATAGGTGTGAGGGATAGTTTGAGAGGTTATGTCAACAAGTGGATGATAAGGTGGCTTTGGCAGCAGGGAAGGTGCTGGATGATCTTGGCAACAACTAGTCAGGCGTAGGCTAGGCTTGGCAGCAACAGGGGATGTGTTGGATGTTTGGGCGGCCACAAGGGAGGAATTAGGACGACGGGGCGGCAATAGGGGATGTGTTGGACGGTTGGGTGGCCACAAAAAAGGAAGCAGGTAGGCAGGGCGACGATAAGGGAAGAAGCAGGGCGGCCGGGTGATCGCGGGTGAAGGCATTGGAAATCGATTTTCAGCAGGGAAGAAGGAATATGACATGAGATTGACGAGATAACCACCACCTCAGAGAAGGATACAATCAGAGCATCACTTGTCCTTGACTACAACCCTAACAAGGTAAGAGACACATGACAGCAGGAACTCTGAAATCAGAAAGAACAAACCTAAACTCTAAAGCACTCAAACAACTATAAATATATTAAACAAGAATAGAAGAAGGGGGGAAAGGGGGCGATAGTTCNGAGAATAAAAGAAGGGGGAAAAGGGGGCGATAGTTCCCGCCCCTTGAAAACAATTGATTGTTCTACCAGGAGGCTTGACCCGAACCCTCCGCTTGTCGGTTCAACGGGTCAAACCTTACGTCATGCTAGCTTAAGATTGAAAATTCTTAATCATCTGAGTCATAAAGTTCATCATATCAGAAAATGTATTAACACTGACTATGACGTTATGGGGTATATTAAATTCAACATTATCATTCTTGACCTTTCCCTCCTAATCATCCATAATTCTGAAATAATAACAAAATAATTTAATTTGGCTCACTTAAAATATTTTTTATAACTTAATTCAATCGTTTTATTGGCTCTTTCATTAAAATTTATGTTGGTTAATCTAAACATTGCTCTAATGCCACTTTTATCACGATCCGACCCGGAGCTTGAAATTAACTAATGCGGGAACGGATGGTCGGATGTTGGAATTAAGTTTTCTATTATTTTATTTCTATCTCTAGCGGTTTAATATTTAAATATCCATAAAAGAGATACTAAAGAAAGTAATTTAATTAACAAATAAAATTTTTTACCTTTTCGGTTGTTGTTCTTGCCTCGTGTACACATTAACTTCTCTTTTATTCATTTATTTAGAAGCTTAAAACCTAAAAAAAATATTAAAACAACATAATGAATAATTTAAAGATAATTCAAGAACAATCACACTTATAAACTATAATAATCTAAGGAAGAGAAAACAATATACATTTTGATCTTTTATATTTATATAAAAATCTTGTTATGATCTAATATATATGTTCATGACATTAACTTAATAGAAATAACTTAAAATTTTGTATCCATTAACTTTAACTGTTCTATTCAAACTTTAATATTTAACTTTACTTTTACATCATATTATTAACATTTACATGTGTCTTAGGAGCACTTTCAAAAAATAACCTAACAAACCCCTGATCGATATTATCTTGTCAGCATAGCGTTTTGTGATCTAATTTAGACGTTTGTCTGAGATAAAAAGTGCCTACTTACTCCTAGTCGATATTCTCTCGTGAACACAGTGGTTATCAATCTAAACATAAAAAAATCCGTTCGTCCTGCTTGATACTTTTCTTCCTTTGTGCCGAACGTTGTCTGCACTCAAGGCTTCCCCACAGTGAATTCGATGTTTCACGCCGTGGCTAGCGTTCTTCCTTACTTCCTTGATGTTGATCGCCTTCTTATTCGCACAACATCAAAGCTTCGAGGTATGAGAAGCCCTCGACTCTTCTTCCTCCTCCTACTTAAAGCAACTATTCTTATCGCTTGCAAGCCTCCCTCTGTGTTCCTCCTCCCCTCGCATACAACAACACCGCTCCCTGCTAGGGCTACGCATGCAAGGTTCAAAACTTTCTCCTCCTTTCTTCCTCTTCTTTCTCCTTCGCTTTCCCTCTCACTCCACTTTCTCTCTCGCACGCTTGTTCTTTGTTTCATTCTGTTCGAATGGGGCATGCGACTCCCAAAGATGAACTCGAGAAGTCGCTTATCTTATAACTGTCTATTTTATTTAGATTAATATTCATATTATTAATATTATTTTTATTATTTAAAATTTCAGTTATTACGGTCATGGTCAAAGATGGAGACGGGTCACTACGGTATTGTAGTAGAGATTGCATGTGTTGTTGTGGGATTGGAGTTGTGAGTTTGCTGACAGCTGCAGCTTCATGGATTTGTTGAGCTTTTTGTTTGTAGTGGANTGGGTACGGTATTGTAGTAGAGATTGCCTGTGTTGTCGTGGGATTGGAGTTGTGAGTTTGCTGACAGCTGCAGCTTCATGGATTTGTTGAGCTTTTTGTTTGTAGTGGAGCGTGCTTATGGTTGCGAATTTGAGCAGAGAGAGAAGAGAAAATTAGCACTTCACACCGTGTATTTCAAATTTGCCTGCTTTGGGTAAATTCAAAATACAATAAAAATGATATATGGGGAGACTTTCAAACTCCTCAAATGAATGATTTGAATTTTCTTTTTTTCCAGCCAAGTACTCAAGTCATGAAAGCCTTGCGTTTAAAATGTAACACACCCCTATTCATATTTTCTCAAGTCCGTAGCAGCTTTTGATTTAAGGTTCTTTAGACCAAAATTATTATTTATTAGAGTTTTGGAAAAGAAGTGTTTTGGTATCGACTCTTTGCTTTTCTTCAAATTATGACAGTTTTCAAATATTTTAACAAATTAGAGTTTGGGTAATTTTGTTTAGAAAGAATATTTTATTGTATCTCCTTATATATTTTGGTTCAGCTTATGACTTGATTATACAGAATCACTCAGGTCAAATATGTTCGTATTATCATTAAATGAACTTGCTAGGATATTGAGATTGAACTCGTTTGTTCTGTTGGTCATTATTAATTACCGCCTTTCACTTATATGTTACTTTTTCCTAATTAATTTCTTACTTCAAACTTGATTTTCTTATTTTTGAGAATTTATTATTGATTGTTTTGTAGAATACAAGGTTCACTCTTACAATAGAAATGGGCTTTGTGCCGTTGCATTTATGGATGATCATTACCCTGTACGAAGTGCATTTTCTCTCCTAAACACTGTAAGTTCATTTTAATTATGAAGTGGCAGCAGCACCTATGTTTATTATTCTGGCGATCTGTGGTCAGTATAGTTTTCTGAATTTGCTTGGGAAATATTTATGCTTGTTTTTATATAGTTGCTGATTCACTTCAATGCATTTCAAGAAATATTGTTGCTTGTTTCCAACATGGTTGTTGGATTCTTTCAATGAATTTTGTCAGCTAGTTCAACAAGATTATTTTTTTCTATTCCATACATTGAAGTAGTTGTGGCTGAATAATAGTTTCATCCAATATTTTACTGGGAGACTTCCATTTTATTATAGATTGCAATTCTTGATATTATATTTCTATATATAGCTAAAGATTTGTGGTGGTTTTCATAATTAATGTATTTTAATTGAGAGAACTCCGTTTAGGCCACATAAATGTATTCATACTTGTTCTGTTTTAAAAAAAAATTATTTTTGGGGAGTGGCTTAAGGATTTTTGCCCCAAGCCCACGAGGTGGGCGTAAATTGTGTGGGGCTCACGCGAGGGAAGAAGTGAAGCGCCATACGCCTCATAGGGCGCACGTCCCACCTCCTAATCGAGTAAAGAGGGTGAAAATCCCTAATTTCAAATACCTGTTTGATTCAAACCACACACAGTCATCCCTGCAGGCTCTCTACTTCATCGCACACACAGTTCGAACTTGACAGGTTTTCTCCTTCGACTTCTCCTTCTTCTTCTTCCATCGACATCCCCTTCTTCTTCGTCTTCTTTTTCTTCCTTTGACATCCCTTTATCTTCTTCTTCTTCTTCTTCCTCTTACTTCCTCTCCTCCACACGGTTTATTCCTGCACTCACATCGTTTGTGTCATCTTCGTCTCGCACGCAGGCTATCTTCGTCTCGCACGCAGACTATCTTCATCTCGCACGCAAGCTCTCGCACGGCATCTTCATCCCGTCTGCGACTAGTGAGGCTTGCGATTTAAGTAGTGTAGAAATAATGAAATTATACGAGTTTTATTCTTTAATTTATTGTTGCACTGTAAAGAAAATATTTTGGTTCCTGTTTTTGTTGTAGCCTCACAAATTTGATTGTACGCCGGACTTTTTATGCTTTTATCAACTGTAGCTACAATGAGGTTACTGTTTTTTTTCTTTCATGTTGAAGGTTTACTAGAAATCACTGTAGCTAAAATAAATCACAATTTTTTTTTATGTTTACAGTAAACTACAATTTTTTTTTTGTTTTCAATTTGCTAGAGCCTAGAGGTAGATTTCAACCAATTGTTTTTTTAAATGTATTAGGCTAGTTATTAACCTGTTATGAAAGACTAGTATTGTGTGGCTGGTAGTAGTCGCACTAGCAAGAAAAGTTTTGCATGAAAATATACAACAAACATACCCAATGAAAAACATTTTAGATGTCAGTTTTGCAATCAAGTGTGCTGTTGAACAATAAACAGGATGAAACAACATCTTGCGAGCACACACAAGGACATTGAGCCATATTCTAAAGCCTTTGCTGAAGTTCAAGTGAGATGCAAGAAAGCATTAGAAGAAGATGCAAAAGTCAAAGCACAATGTGACATTGTCTTAAATGATATTAGAAGTAGTGCAATAAATATTGGTGAAGGTCAAAATGCTACAAATTCATCATTAGTTGACTCCCGTCAGAGGCCACCTAGAGTTAGATGTCCAACGGATTCTTTCACCATAACACAAGTAAGGAATTCTACTCTAAATTCTAAGTACGAAAAAAGATGAAAGAAAAGAAGCATGTAGGGCAATTGGTAGATTCAACTACTCAGCCGTATTGACGTTTAATATTTTCAATGACTCATATTACATGTTTATGTCTGAAGTAGTTGCTAATTTTAGACTCGAGTTTACTCTGCTATAGTACATGAATTGAGAACTTGGATACTCAAAGATGAGGTTGTTACAATCAATAAGATGTTAGCGGAGCATAAAAAAACATGGAGTAAATATGGGTGCTCGGTTATATCAGACAATTGGACAAATGAAAAAAGTAGAACTTTGATTAATTTTCTTGTGAATAGTCTAGCTGAGACTTTTTTCTTAAATTTGTGGATGCTTCTAATGCTATAAAAAGTGGTGATTTACTATTCACTTATTTGGATGACATGATTGAGAAAGTTGGAAGTGTAAATTATAATAGATAATGGGTCAAACTATGTGAATGCAGGTAAAAAAATAATAGAGAAAATATAACATATTTATTGGACAGCATGTGCCGCACATTGTATTGACCTAATGTTAGACGACATTGAAAAGTTGAAGATTCACGAGAACACACTTGTAAAAGTAAAATAAGTTGTAAAATTCATTTATGGGCACACACGAGTTCTAGGTTTGTTGATATCTTTTATAAAGGAGAGGGAACTTGTTCGTCCAGCTATCACATCGTTTCTTATGGCATATTTGACCCTTCAAAGCATTTACAAGCAGAAGCTACCACATTAGGCAATGTTCTCCTGAGAATCACGGTGTTCTAGTCAATGGGAAAAGTAGATGACATGTATAAAAGTTCAAGCTGTTATTTTCTTTGATCCACATTTTTGTGGTCATCTTGTTTATTGTATCAAAAGTGTTGTGTCACTTGTAAATGTTCAAAGAGAGGTTGACTCAGAAAAAATGCCAGTCATGGGTTATATTTATGAGTTAATAGATTCAGCAAAAGAAAAAAATTGTTTTTAATTGTGGGCATAATGAAAAGAAGTTTGGACCTATTTGGTGGAAAATTGATGCAAGATGAAAAATCTAACTTCATAGACCACTACATGCAGTTGTTTATTATTTAAATCCTCAATTTCACTTTGAGGATAATATTTCTAATAATAATGAGGTAAAAGAAGGGTTAATTGCTTGTATAGAAAGAATGTTGGACTATGAAGATCGTTTTAGAGATGATATTTAATTAGGCTTGTATGATAACTCACGAGGAGACTTTGAGAGTTAAGTTGCTATGGATTCAGGACAGTTGAGATCTCGTGCTGATTGGTGGATGAGATTTGGTGGGAAAACACTTGAGTTAACGAATTTTCTAATTCAAGTTCTTAGCCTCACATGTAGTTCATCATGTTGTGAAAGAAATTAGAGAGCTTTTGAATTAGTAATAATTTTTTTATTTCTTAAATTTTAAAAGTATTACTATTTGTTTTCATAATCACATTTTAAAAATAATATTTTTTTATCTTAGATTTATACTAAGAAGAGGAACAGGTTGGAGCACAAGAGGTTGAATACTCTTGTATTTGTAAGATACAATACTTGATTGAGAGAGAGAAGTATAAGAAGAAAACAAGACTTCAATCAAATACTGATAAATGATATAGATTCTGATGAAGAGTAGACTATTGAGAAAAAAAATTCAATGCTTTCATAGAAACCTTCTTGGATAAATGAAGAACAGGTTTTTGATGCTGATGTAATCAGAAATACGCTCACGACAAATGCAAATAAACAATCACAAATTATTACACAAGGAAGAAATGACATTTTTATAACATTCTCACAGGAAAATGAAGATGAATGAAAGAACAAGTTTTATATATACATTTAATTCATTTTTAGACAAATATGCATTCTTATTTTTTTATAGAGAAAAGATCCTAAATATTTACGAATGCTATTTCGCTTGTGTTTTTAATTTAGGTGACAATGATAAGAAGAAATAAATTATGATTGTGTCTGAGATTGAGCATGATGATGACTTCAATGAAGTTGACAATGAATGTAGTGAATATGAAGGACCTAGTTGCGATTTGGACACAACTATTGGTGAAGAAAAAAAAAATTTGATGATGAATTTGAAGAATGAATAAATTTTAAGGATTGAGATCAAATGATCATAAATTTATTTTTTTTATCAAACATGTTTACTTACTTTTATATGTTTCTACTTTTTTTTTGGTGGATTTTTGCTAGTATCTTGAAGACTCGAATCCTGTAAGACTTGTTCTATTTGTGTTTATTTTTTTTATTATGCACATATAGTTTATTTTTTTCCTTAATATTTATATTCCTTTTTTTTTCTAATACTGGGGGCTTACGCCCGATGCCTTGTGGCTTACGCCTCACCCTATAACAGCTAAGAAGCCCCACCCAACACCCACGCCTTTTAATACATTGCTATTGTTGGCTTGCAGTAGAAGACCATTGAGTCACAACTAGAAACTGACTCGTTCTAACTAGCTAGTCCCTTTAACTAGCATTGTTAAATATTTATATAACAAGTGTTGTGGGTTTTTAATCTGGGGATCAAATCTGGAGGATGATTAATAAAATTGTCTTTGATCACCATTGGAGATTTAGACCGTGAAAAGATTAAAATGATTAGGATCTTTAAAATTTGAACCTATGATGCACTAGAAAGACTGCCAATGGTATTGATTCATAGATCACACCGTTGGGATTGATTATCAAGTCAATAACAATGCTTTTGTGAAGATGATTTAAGATCAGGAGGCTGCAAAATTTTGACCTATTTGTATATGCTTCAACCACTGGTCCCTCTCAAGTGTGCATAATAGTACGCATGTGCGTCAATGGAAATTTTAGGCTTTTTAGCCACTCTTTATACTTGTGAGTTAGCTATGAGTCTCTGTGATCANTTGTTTTAAAAAAAAAAATTTTGGGGAGTGGCTTAAGGATTTCCGCCCCAAGCCCACGAGGTGGGCATAAATTGTGTGGGCCTCACGCGAGGGTAGGAGTGAAGCGCCATACGCCTCACAGGGCGTACGTCCCTCCTCCTAATCGAGTAAAGAGGGTGAAAATCTCTAATTTTAAATACCTGTTTGATTTGAACCACACACAGTCATCCCTGCAGGCTCTCTACTTCCTCCATCACACACACAGTTCAAA
Organism: Phalaenopsis hybrid cultivar; assembly: GCA_002079205.1. NCBI lineage: Eukaryota > Viridiplantae > Streptophyta > Magnoliopsida > Asparagales > Orchidaceae > Phalaenopsis > Phalaenopsis hybrid cultivar. Next base: position 136,961 of record JXCR01027339.1, read on the forward strand.
CTTGTCTGTGTCATCTTCGTCTCGCACGCAGGCTATCTTCTTCTCGCACTCAAGCTCTCGCACGACATCTTCATCCCGTCTGCGACTAGTGAGGCTTGCGATTTAAGTAGTGTAGAAACAATGAAATTATATGAGTTTTATTCTTTAATTTATTGTTGCACTGTAAAGAAAATATTTTGGTTCCTGTTTTTGTTGTAGCCTCACAAATTTGATTGTATACCGGACTTTTAATGCTTTTATCAACTTTAGCTACAATGAGGTTACTGTGGCTACAGTAATTTTGAGTAATTTTGAGCAGTAATTTTTTTTTTTCTTTCATGTTGAAGGTTTACTAGAAATCACTGTAGCTAAAATAAATCACAATTTTTTTTATGTTTACAGTAAACTACAAATTTTTTTTGTTTTCAATTTGCTAGAGCCTAGAGGTAGATTTTAACCGTTTGTTTTTTTAAATGTATTAGGCTAGTTATTAACCTGTTATGAAAGACCAGGATTGTGTGGCCGGTAGTAGTCGCACTAACAAGAAAAACTTTGCATGACAATATACAACAAACTTACCCAATGAAAAACATTTTAGATGTCAGATTTGCAATAAGTGTGTTGTTGAACAATAAACAGGATGAAACAACATCTTGCGAGACATTGAGCCATATACTAAAGCCTTCGCTGAATTTCAAGTGAGATGCAAGAAAGCATTAGAAGAAGATGCAAAAGTCAAAGCACAATATGACATTGTCTTAAATGATATTAGAAGTAGTGCAATAAATATTGGTGAAGGTCAAAATGCTACAAATTCATCATTAGTTGACTCCTGCCAGAGGCCACCTAGTGTTAGAGGTCTAATGAATTCTTTCACCATAACACAAGTAAGGAATTCTACTCTAAATTCTAAGTGGAAAAAATATGAAAGAAAAGAAGCATGTAGGGAAATTGGTAGATTCTGCTACTCAGTCGTATTAACGTTTAATATTTTCAATGACTCATATTGCATGTTTATGTCTGAAGTAGTTGCTAATTTTAGATTTGAGTTTACTCTGCTACAATACATGAATTGAGAACTTGGATACTCAAAGATGAGGTTGTTACAATCAATAAGATGTTAGCGGAGCGTAAAAATGCATGGAGTAAATATGGGTGCTCGGTTATATCAGACAATTGGACAAATGGAAAAAGTAGAACTTTGATTAATTTTCTTGTGAACAATCTAGCTGGGGCTTTTTTCTTAAATTTGTGGATGCTTCTAATGCTATAAAAATTGGTGATTTACTATTCACTTATTTGGATGACATGATTGAGAAAGTTGGAAGTGTAAATTATAATAGATAATGGGTCAAACTAAGTGAATACGGGTAAAAAAATAATAGAGAAAATATAACATTTTTATTGGACACCATGTGTCGCACATTGTATTGACCTAATGTTAGACGACATTGAAAAGTTGAAGATTCATGAGAACACACTTGTAAAAGTAAAATAAGTTGTAAAATTCATTTACGGGCACACATGAGTTCTAGGTTTGTTGATATCTTTTATAAAGGAGAGGGAACTTGTTTGTCCAGCCATCTTATCGTTTCTTATGGCATATTTGACCCTTCAAAGCATTTACAAGCAAAAGCTACCACATTAGGCAGTGTTATCCTGAGAATCACAGTGTTCTAGTCAATGGGAAAAGTAGATGACATGTATAAAAGTTCAAGCTGTTATTTTCTTTGATCCACATTTTTGTGGTCATCTTGTTTATTGTATCAAAAGTGTTGTGTCACTTGTAAATGTTCAAAGAGAGGTTGACTCAGAAAAAATGTCAGTCATGGGTTATATTTATGAGTTAATAGATTCAACAAAAGGAAAAACTGTTTTTAATTGTGGGAATAATGAAAAGAAGTTTGGACCTATTTGGAGAAAACATGATGCAAGATGAAAAATCTAACTTCATAGACCACTACATGCAGTTGTTTATTATTTAAATCCTCAATTTCACTTTGAGGATAATATTTCTAATAATAATGAGGTAAAAGAAGGGTTAATTATTTGTATAGAAAGAATGTTGGACTATGAAGATCGTTTTAGAGATGATATTTAACTAGACTTGTATGATAACTCACGAGGAGACTTTGAGAGTTAAGTTACTATGAATTTAAGAAAGTTGAGATCTCGTGTTGATTGGTAGATGAGATTTGGTGGGAAAACACTTAACGAATTTTCTAATTCAAGTTCTTTGCCTCACATGTTGTGAAAGAAATTAGAGCGCTTTTGAATTAGTAATAATTTTTTTGTTTCTTAAATTTTAAAATTATTACTATTTGTTTTCATAACCACTTTTTAAAAGTAATATTTTTTTATCTTAGATTCATACTAAGAAGAGGAACAGGTTGGAGCACAAGAGGTTGAATACTCTGATATTTGTAAGATATAATACTTGATTGAGAGAGAGAAGTATAAGAAGAAAACAAGACTTCAATCAAATACTGATAAATGATATAGATTCTGATGAAGAGTAGGCTATTGAGAAAAAAAATTCAATGCTTTCACAGAAACCTTCTTGGATAAATGAAGAACAGGTCTTTGATGCTGGTGTAATCAGAAATATGCTCACGACAAATGCAAATAAAGAATCACAAATTATTACACAAGGAAGAAATGACATTTTTATAACATTCTCACAGGAAAATGAAGATGAATGAAAGAACAAGTTTTATATATACATTTAATTGATCTTTACACAAATATGCATTCTTATTTTTTTTATAGAGAAAAGATCCTAAATATTTACGAATGCTATTTTGCTTGTGTTTTTAATTCAGGTGACAATGATAAGGAGAAATAAATTATGATTGTGCTTGAGATTGAGCATGATGATGACTTCAATGAAGTGGACAATGAATGTAGTGAATATGAAGGACCTAGTTGCGATTTAGACACAACTATTGGTGAAGAAAAAATTTGATGATGAATTTGAAGAATGAATAAACTTTAAGGATTGAGATCAAATGATCATAAATTTATCTTTTTGGTTAAACATGTTTACTTACTTTTATATGTTTCCACTTTTTTTTTGTGTGGATTTTTGCTAGTATCTTGAAGACTTGAATCCTGGAAGACTTTTTCTATTTGTGTTTAATTTTTTTATTATGCACATATAACTTATTTTTTTCGTTAATATTTATATTCCTTTTTTTTTCTAATACTGGGGGCTTACGCCCGATGCCTTGTGGCTTACGCCTCTCCCTATAACAGCTAAGAAGCCCCATCCAACACCCACACCTTTTAATACATTGCTATTGTTGGCTTGTAGTAGAAGACCATTGAGTCACAACTAGAAACTAACTCGTTCTAACTAGCTATTCCCTTTAACTAGCATTGTTAAATATTTATTTAACAAGTGTTGTGGGTTTTTAATCTGGAGGATGATTAATAAAATTGTCTTTGATCACCATTCGAGATTTAGACCGTGAAAAGATTAAAATGATTAGGATCTTTAAAATTTGGACCTATGATGCACTAGAAAGACTGCCAATGGTATTGATTCATAGATCACACCGTTGGGATTGATTATCAAGTCAATAACAATGCTTTTGTGAAGATGATTTAAGATCAGGAGGCTGCAAAATTTTGACCTATTTGTATATGCTTCAACCACTGGTCCCTCTCAAGTGTGCATAATAGTATGCATGCACGTCAATGGAAATTTTAGGCTTTTTAGCCACTCTTTATAGTTGTGAGTTAGCTATGAGTCTCTGTGATCACGAAAGGTTATGCATCCAAACAGTCGTCTTGGAATGACAGTTGACCCTATATTGGGTTCATAACTTGATCATTTTTAGGTTGATCAACCTGAATCTGACCAATTTCTTATGTCTTTATTAGGGTTAACCCAAATTTGACATGGTACTTATTGAATTGTATATATACTTCAAAACGTAGGGTTGTATCCTTGTCAGTTAGAATTTTACCCCATTGCACAATGTTTATGGTTTTAGAAAGTTTGTGCTGCAGGTCTTGCATTTTGTTTTTGGTGGTAAAATTTGCATTCTAACTTATGTAACATGAAGGTTTCATGAATTCCAATGATAAATTATTCATTTTATTCTGATGCGCGGTTTTGTTTTTTGGCACCAAATTATGCTGTGGGGATTCTTCATTTGTTGTTATCTAACATATCCAAGTGCGTCTATTCCAAATCATAGTTTTTTCCCTAAGTCTAGATCGCCTATCAGAAGCTTTTCTGGGATAATCTGTTACCAATAAACCTTTTGACAAACAATTACTTCAAAAGAGTGCTCTGCAGTCCTTTCCCGTTTCTTGAAACTGTCTTGAAATATATTTCTTTCTTAATTTTATTGAACTTTGAACAACGATTTAGTAAGTTCCCTGCTGCATTTTCTTTATCGCTCTGGATGCTCAGTCTCTTAAACACATTATTTGTTGCTCATTTTACTGCTTTTTCCTTACCTCGCATGCCTGATACATGGCAAATATCATAATGCTGTTACATTTTCATCTCAATAAACTAGAGGAAAGTGTTCTGATGCCTCTATATGAAATATGTTGCGGTTAATAAGCAGAGGTTTCTTAGAATTCTGAAGTTTAGGGCGATAATCTGGTCAGCCTTTTGTTGGCTCTTTTCCAAGTTTGCCCTGGCCTGGCTTTGATTAGAAAGCCTTTTTGGATTGCATTATGTTGGTCTGGTTAATAACGTATTTTTATGTTTTGAGCTGGTTATGAGTGCTCGTATCTCAAGTCAAATTGCTTATTCGGCTTACACTTTCTTTGAAGCACGTTCATAGGTTAGGCCTGGATGTTCTTAGGACTTGTCACGTCTATTTGATAGCATACGTACTAGAATGCTGTTATTGATTCTTTTTTCTTTTTTGGCGTATAGTTGCAATGCTTGAATTTGTATTTTATCTAAATTTTCTCTTGAATTTGTATTTTATGTAAATTTTCTCTTCATATGAATCCATCATCCTTGAAGGTGCTAGATGAGTACCAGAAGACATTTGGGGAATCATGGATACAAATTCAGACAGATGTCACCCAGCCGTGGCCATACCTGAACGAGGCTTTAACAAAATTTCAGGTTTCCCTTCTCTTTCTCTTGGTTGATAGTTTACTTGCTATTTTTTGGCACTTTAAATTAATGACTACTGTCGGTAACATCACGTTTAGTCTGTAGAAGAGATGTTGCCTGTACTCTTGGCAAAGTTCAACTTTTTAAATCTCAATTTGTGTCAAATTCTTCTTGTATGTTTCATTAGAAATCCTTTTTTCCACTTCAGTGGCTTCTTCTCTCTCATGCTTCAATATTTTTGTCATTTTAATATATAGAATAAAGATACTTATTTTTAATTTGCATGAGGGAAACAAACTGTGAACTATTTTTAAAATCGTTACATGCAAAGATGTCTCATACATGGGGCTCAGTTGATAAAATAATTTCTCACTAAAAAGAGAAAATCTTCTTAACCAATGTATAAAGAAAATATTTTGATTAAATGGGCGAGATATCGAGGTTTCCGATAGGTAAAATTATAATAGCTGATAGAGGTTTTGCGACATTAGAAGGGAATTTTTTTGTTGCAACAGAATTATGAGTGCCGTGGGTTATCAAAAAAATTGAAGTAAATATGCTTTATTAGAAAAACATAATCTATTCAAACGAAGTGATTTACTTTAGCTAATAAGAGAAACTGTTTTTAGAGAGANATCATCAAAAAAATTGAAGTAAATATGCTATATTAGAACAACATAATCTATTCAAACGAAGTGATTTACTTTAGCTAATAAGAGAAACTGTTTTTAGAGAGAAGTTACTAATTTTCCTGCTGCGGAAATTGGATGTTTCAGAATCACTCTTCGAGTTTGTTGCTTTTAAAATAATAATAGCTATTGCTATTTAATGCTTATTAAATTTTAAGTTTTTATGGTGTACATGTTTATGCTTTTTCTAATATTTTGTCAAATTTGTAATTTTCATTGCAGTGAATGNAAGTTTGTTGCTTTTAAAATAATAATAGCCATTGCTATTTAATGCTTATTAAATTTTGAGTTTTTATGGCGTACATGTTTATGCTTTTTCTAATATTTTGTCAAATTTGCAATTTTCATTGCAGTGAATGCTTTTTAAAGTATTCTTGGTCAGCGGTACATTGATAAACTTACCTTTTCTTGTTGGTAATTTATATCAGGATCCTGCTGAGGCTGACAAGTTGCTGAAAATTCAAAGAGACTTGGATGAGACCAAGATCATTCTGGTAAATTGCGCTTTACTCACGTTGCATATAATGTAGCATAAAACTTTTTAAAATAATTTTCTTATGTATATATGTATAATTTTTTGAGAAATAATAAACTAATGCTAATATAAATTGAAAACTGAGTATTGCTTTAGCAGTTTTTATTACAAGGGCCATTCAAATGAATTGATAAAGTAAAATGATGGAAATCTAAAAGTATGTACTCTTCATAAAAGGTGAACATTGATATGCCATTATGAAGTTTTCGCGATTATGAAATTATTCTCTAGTTTTCTTATTATCTCATTAAGTTTGGCTTACTATCGCAGTCATTATTAGCCTATTAGATGTCCTTATCCAGTTGTTTCCATTCGTCAATTTTAGCATGCAAATACTCTTCTATTTNTCTTTAGCAGTTTTTATTACAAGGGTCATTCAAATGAATTGATAAAGTAAAATGATGGAAATCTAAAAGTATGTACTTTTCATAAAAGGTGAACATTGATATGCCATTATGAAGTTTTCGTGATTATGAAATTTTTCTCTAGTTTTCTTATTATCTTATTAAGTTTGGCTTACTATCGCAGTCATTTCGATTCAGCTATTAGCCTATTAGATGTCCTTATCCAGTTGTTTCCATTCGTCAATTTTAGCATGCAAATACTCTTCTATTTTGTTCTAACATGAAAAAAAACATGTTTTCTATCCTTATGTATCACTTATTTTTAAAAATTAAAATAGAAATCTTTATTTTTACAAACAACAATTCCACACTTGGCAGTCAGCTTCCAAAAACCCTTCATATCAGTGCATTCTCACAATCCAATGCATTTCATTACATGTGCCTTTCCTGAAAGAGATGAATTTCTTTATTGGCCGACACAATGACCTCAAAGATCACATGACTCAATACTGAGCATCTTGATGTGTGTTTGGGATAATGTTTGTCTTGTGCTAAGTGTCTAGTTTGATTAGCCCCAAACAAAAGCTCGCAAGCCACATGTACAAAGAATTGGAGAACTATGCCATTGTAGAGAAGATCGAAAAAATGATACGATGCGGTTTAGCTGGAAAAAACGTTGTTTTGAAAATACTAAAATAACCTTTTTTGTATTTTATAAAACAAAGTAATTTATTTTTAAAAACAAACATATTAAAGTAGTAACCAAACAAAATTTTTTATCATTTTAATTGTTACAAAAACAAAAATAAGAAGTGATTCCAAATAGGGCCTTATCTTGTGTGTGCGACTGCAATATTGTTTAGATTGGCGTGTACCTTTTTTTTTTTATCGATGTGAATTTCAATCACTATAAATTTTATGCTATTTCTCATATTTCCTTGGATTTTGAATTTTTTGGAACTTTTATATTATCTTTTGGGTCGAGCAAATTGTTTTTTTTAATTAGTATGGCTATTATTTTACACCTGATTGATATGTTTTTATTTGATCACATTAAAGAAGATTATTCCATTGTAGGTATTTCAGTGGAGCTATATCTTGGCTTAACTAGTGACCACTTATGCTTAGGAAGGATTTCATGATTAAGGATGTATCTATTCACGGGAGTTCAACTCTGCATTTCACACTCATCTTTGGGAGATTTTTTGCTTTTACAGTTGAGTAGTGCTCGTGATAAACCTAGAACCGTGATTCAAAGTAGATATTATTGGCCTAGTTTAAAAGAGATATTTGCATGCATAGTTTTGCAATAGAGATAATTAAAAACAACTGAAGGAGGAAACATAATTTTGTGCTTTATAAACTATTGTCTGTTCCATATAAATATTTGGAGGATGTCAGTATGACTTTTGTTTTAAGATTACCACCAACTTTAAAGAAACATCATTATATTGTTATAGTGATTCATTGCTTTTCAAAAATGAATTATTTCATATCATATCATAATATGGTTTATGCATTTCTTGTAAAGATTGGTTTTAATGAAGTGATTAAACTGCATGGAATTCCAAAAATCATTGTAGTTGACTCGAATGTGAAAAAGTTCCTTAGGAAAATTTTATAGAAAATTGTAAATAAACTTAAATTTTCAACTGCCTATCACCCATAAATTAAAGAACAAAGGTAATTAATAGAAGTTTTTGTGTTTTTTTATCTTGTTAATCATAGAAAAAAATCTTGTCGGGATTTGATATTTTCTATATCTTAGTTTGTATACAATTCATCTACTAATATTCTGAAAGCATTAGTTCATTTGGAACTTAGGTTTTCAACCTCGAAAACAATCTTGCTTAAATTCCTATCAATTTTATATATAGTGAATTTGCACTATCTTCGGCTAGCGTATCAATCAATATCATCAGCTAGCATATACCTGATTTACATTAAGATATTTGCAAAAAAACTAATTGTTAATTATGAGGATTATGCATTTGTTGCTAATGTTAACTTGATGCATGAAATTTCTTCANGTTTTTTATCTTGTTAATCATAGAAAAAAATCTTTGCAGGATTTGATATTATCTATATCTTAGTTTGTATACGATTCATCTACTAATATTTCTGAAAGCATTAGTTCATTTGGAACTTAGGTTTTCAACCTCGAAAACAATCTTGCTTAAATTCCTATCAATTTTATATATAGTGAATTTGCACTATCTTCGGCTAGCGTATCAATCAATATCATCAGCTAGCATATACATGATTTACATTAAGATATTTGCAAAAAACTAATTGTTAATTATGAGGATTATGCATTTGTTGCTAATGTTAACTTGATGCATGAAATTTCTTCAAATAATTGCCATTAATATGATGGTTAGCTTTGCCAACCATCAAGTTTTATGAACGGGTAAGATCTACCTTAATATGTCTGCTCGAACATAAAGAGGCATTCCCATGTAGCTCAAACTTCTATTAATCTTACGTTGGGATAAGATTGATCATTGTAACATTATCACCAAATCTACAACTTTACGTCCTTGGTCTGGCTCACTTATCATGGGCTTGAACCATATAACCTATGTTCAACTTGGGATTCCGCTGCATTCACAAACAATTTTCATCCATCCTAAGTGGGGCATGCTCAATTTTGACAAGGGAAATACTTGAAGAATGGAGCTTCACCTTTAAAGGTAAAGTAGATTTAGCTCCAATGAAGATTGCACAAGGAGTATAATGAGTTGGTGTCCTATATGTTGTTCTATATGCATACAAGGTATTTGCTAACTTTCTTCGTTACTCTTTCTTTTTTTCAAGAGAACTTCTTGACCAGCTAGACCATTTTCTTATTGGAGGTTTCAACAATACCAGTAGCTTGAGGTTGTAGATAGTAGAGTAGCACTAATTAGTATAGCAAAAGCCAAAAATAGTTCCTTAACTATCAACCAGTGACCAATTTAGTCTTAGATTTTTAAAATGTTTAAATTTAGTCCCAAACTATTAAAATTTGATCCAAATTTGTCCTTAGGCTAAATTTCATGGATAAAGTAAATTCAAAATGTTAACTTTGAGGGTATTTTAGGAATAAAATTTTAAATGCAATTTTATTTTTATTATAACTCTACTTTCAGATGTAATATATTATTTAAATTTATTAATGAGGGTAAATTATTATTTTATAAATAAATAATCAAATATAGTTATCCCACATTAAGGAATTTGAATACATTATCATTAGAATCAATATAGGCTCGAAGTAGAAATAAATTTTTACTTAAAAAATTAGTGTAATATTAAAATAATGTATTGCATGATAGAGAAATATTTTATTACATATAAAAATAGAATAATAGTAGAAGAATTTTTATTTAAAATTTTTTTTCTTAACATACCCTCAAAGTTAAACAATTGGCGTTAACTTTAACCTTAAAAATTATTCTATGGAGTAATTTGGATCACTCTTTAATAGTCTGGGACTTAGGTGGAGCAATTTAAAACGTTGGGACTAAATTGGTCAACATTGATGGTCGAAGGATTATTTTAGGCTTTTGCTCCTAATTCATGTTATGGTTATAAATGAAGTTTAGAACTTTTTGTTTTTAAATTAGTGTCGTTATCAAATATGACCCAACATAATAAGCAAAATTAGAATACAATAAGATCTCGAAATTGTTGGAACACATAGCTCAACTTTAATTTTATAAGGGGAAGACTCATATTCACTTGGAAAAGTAATTGGTGGCTATAAAAAAAAACTTATTCACCGAAGAAGTTGGATTAATGGGATTGATAAAAGTTGCTTTTAGCTCCCAATAGGGCATGGGAGTATTGTGGGATGAAGAGGATTTGGTTGCTGTGGAACAACGCATCATTAACATGGCTTTGATGAAATTTGTGGTCCATATCCACACAATTGTGGCTCATCAACCAGTAATCAAGGAGCTTGATCTTGTGCTTCATTTTAGGGCCAGCATATTGAGATCTATAAAACCTATAATATACCACATTTTAATCTTATTGGCCTCGACCTTAGATAGTGTGGCTATATTTGGTCGAAAGAATGCCGATACGGTTTATCATTCTAATGCAACATAGAGTAGTAGTTAAACAATTAAATGAAATATTTTTTAGGATAAGGTGGCAGAAATTGAAATGGTGCTAAAAGAGACATTGTATTTTTAGTTGAGCCAAATGTGGGATAGGATTGCTAGTTTCGTCAAGATGATTGTTATAGAAGTTCTAGGGGAGTCTAAAAATAGATTTTGCACTAATAAGTAGATTTGATGGCATGGTGATGAGATATAAACGGTTATTAAGAAAAACATGCTTTTAAAAAGTTACAAAAATAGAATATTAATGATATTTTTAATGATTATAAAAAAGTTAGAAATCGTGTACAGATAATAGTGAGTAAATCAATAGACACTTATTTTTATGATTTATATAATAGGATTATTAATAAAAAAATGGAGAAAATGTGATATATAGATTCATTAAGGTAAGAGATTTAGGGGTTTTGGTTAAGTTAGATGCATTAAAGGTGAAAGCAATAAGATATTAAAGAAAAGGCACCAATGACAGGTAACAATGTTATTTTGACAAATTACTAAATGGAAGATCTAAAGAAGAAATTATTTTGGAAGTACATAATAATCAATACAGTAAAGTTGTTATAGTGATTGAAAAATGGATTTAACTTTGCACAATGGTAAAGCTTTAGATTTAGATGAGGTGTCTATTGATATTTGGAGAATTATGAGAGATATTGTAGTGATTTTCTTAATATTTTTTTTTATAAAATTTAGAATTTAGAAAAATGTCAATTGTTTGGAGTAGAAGCATTTTGATACTGATATTTATGAGCAAAAAATTATTCAAAATTATATTGAGTATAGATGAATTAAATTTATGATAACATATTATGAAGCTGCAGAATCAAATAATTGAGCATTTTCTTAAAAAAATACATAATTAATTTCGGAGATCCAAATTAGTTTCATGCTAAAAGAACATATTATGAAAATAATTTTTGTGTTGACAATTAGTGGGGAAATATAAAGAGTTATGAAAAGATCTTCAAATATATTTTTTTTCAATTATGAGATGACATGATCTAGTACCACTAGAGTTGATTTGATGTGCTTTAGGGCAATTAGAAGGATGTGATGACATTATTAACTATATGCATGATGAAGTATTGTCTTGTATTAGACATAGTTATGGGCTGAGATAAAAGTTTCACAGATCGTAGGTTTACTTCAAGAATCATATTTTGTTTACATTTTTTTTATTGGTTATGGGGATAGCTTATAAATGATATTCAAAAGTGAAGTACTTTGGTATATTTTTTTTGCTCATTATATAAGTCTACTTGGTGAGATATCCACTAGAAGCGGTGAAGAATTAGAATTGTGATGAAAATATTTAGAAGATAGAGGCTTTAAATTAGTATTATAATGGTGGAGTATAGCTATATAATTTTAATGGCTATGATTTTAACAATTAACACTCAATATTGATAGAAAAGAATGCGATATTAGGTCCAAGGGATTGGAGTATCTTGAATCTATTTTGCATAAGCAAGCTATAGGTTATTAAATAACTTCTAGAGTTAAAAGAAAATGATTACAATGTAAAAGTACCTTTGGGATTTGGTTTGCTAAGAAAATATCATGTAGGCTTAAAGATAAATTTTATAAAATTGAAACTAGGCCGACGATATATGAATCAAATATTGGGATCATGAAAAAGTCATTAATATTTAGTCTGCCCGATGCTGATGGGAACTACAGACCCTGGCTCACTTTAAATAACGGTCTATAAACCAACCCAATGGCTCATTAGTCATGGAAGGAAAAAAAAAATCACTTTAGATCGCCATCTGCTAACCCAAAACAACAAAACCCCAAACCAGAATTTCTAACTGCAAACTGACATTTGGATTAAGGAAGACAACACGAGTACACAGCCCAGTCTCTATAAACAAGATGTTTAAAATTACTAAATCTAAAACTAAATTTTTGTAAATTCAATGAACTGCTGATTTAATATCAAACAAAGTAAAATCAAATCTCAAAATATTGATTTGCATCAATTTCAGCGTAATGGACATATGGTGCTAACTTGAAATGTCATGAAAATGGTTGGCAACCATGAAGTCGTTATATGGTATTGGCTCGAAAGAGTAGGCTGAATGAGAGAAAGGGATAGAATGTTTTTTTTAGGCAAGTTCAGTGATCGTGAAAAGTGCCTTAGACATGGCAATCGACATTTAATTTTATCTGCCTAACTTCAGTGATTTAGAGATAGACTTAATGGTCATGAATTGTGATTCATAAGTTGCTTGCTTGAACATAGCAAGGAGGAGTTCCAATTTTATGCTTTTGAAAGACTGCTTACATGGCTTTGGTTCGAGAATTTTGCTGCATAAAATTTGTAAAGTTGCAGAGCTATTTGCTATTGTTGAAAACCATAAATTGAGTTCATCTTTTTTGTCCAGAAATTGAAACGGCTTGATGTTGGGGTTGTTGAGGGGAAAAAAAAAGAAAGGAAATTTGGTGTGACATCAAGATGGACACTGGGGATGCATGAAAAGAACCAATTTTAAGACCTGCCTTGAAGTGGAGGTTGGAAAAATACTTGAGAATTTGTGGTTGTGCTCCAATAACTTGGATGAACCCCCATAAGTGCATTTTAGGATTATCAAATTGTTTTTAGGAGTGTGAAAATTTAAACTTATGACGAATAGAGTGTGGGGTACAACTGAATTTAGACTCCAGAGAAGGAATTAGAGAAAGTGGCCTTAGATGGTTTGGTCACATTAAGCGTCGGCCATCTGATGATCCAATTAGGAGAATAAATGTTTTAGATTCGACTTATATTAAGAAAAGCAGAGGTAGACCTAGGAAGACTTGGGCTTATTGTATATAAAATGATCTTAATTTATTAGAACTAAATGAAAATATGACACTAAATAGGACGCAATGGAGATTATTCATATGGCCCGACCAAAGTAAATGAAAATATGACACTAAATAGGACGCAATGGAGAAAAAGGATTCATGTAGCCGACCCCACATATGGGATTATTGCTTTGCTGTTGTTGTTGTAGAAGGAATTACCTATCCTAAATTCTGTTAAGAATTTAATTGTATCTAAGTTGCTTTTTTCTAGTGGAAGATGTCATCAACATCATATCACAAGTTGCAAATTTTATTTAATGGCCAAGTTAGTTGCATCAAAAGCATCATAATAAGATTTAGTATAAAATTTNTAATGCTTTGTTGTTGTTTTTGTAGAAGGAATTACCTATCCTAAATTGTGTTAAGAATTTAATTGTATCTGAGTTGCTATTTTCTAGTGGAAGATATCATCAACATCATATCACAAGAAGTTGCAAATTTTATTTAATGGCCAAGTTAGTTGCATCAAAAGCATCATAATAAGATTTAGTATAAAATTTAATATATCAATGAAAGACGAAAACATTACTTTTTTGTAAAAAAATTTAAATGAGTTAAAAAAGTGTTTACTTTAAGAGAGCATAATTAACAATGTTTTGAAAACTAGACCGGCCGGTTTGACTGTGAACTGGTGGTTCATCCAGTCCGTACGTAGTGAAAACCTACTCATGCTTTTGAACCGTGTGAAATTGGTTGAATCGTCGGTCAAACCGGCCGACCGCCAAACGGGTTTCATGTTTCGAAAACTGCATGTCACTATCGGGCAATACACCGCTCATGTTTTATAGCATTAGGATATTTAAAAAATCAAAATAAAACTTTTAAATAAAGCCCCTTATATCTATATATTTATCTATATATATATATATATTTTGAAAGCCCAAAATGCTGATATATTAAATAGAAGAAAGATACAGATATAATGTGTGGGAGGGCCTAAACATGACACCCTGCTCACACAATAACCACAACTGATTACAAAACTTGAAAATATAGAAAAGTACATTAGAGACTTAAAGACAAAACCTAATATATATATATANGGTTGAAGTGTAGGATTGCTTCGGGTCTTTTGTGTGATAGAAAAGTACCCCTAAGACTGAAAGGAAAATTTTATAAAACGGTGGTGAGACCTGCAATGCTCTATGGCGTTGAATGTTGGCCTTTAAAAGAGAAGCATGATAATAAGTTAAGTGTTGCCGAGATGAGAACGATTAGGTGGATGAGTGGCTTTACACTTAGACAAAATGCAGAATGAATATATTCGTGATAGGGTTGGTGTAGCTCTTGTGACAGACAAAATTAGAGAAAGTCGTCTTAGATGGTTTGTTCACATTAAACGTCGACCATCTGATGATCCGATTAGTAGAGTAGATGTTTTAGATTCGACTTGTGTTAAGAAAGGCAGAGGTAGACCTAGGAAGACTTGGGCTTATTGTATTAAAAATGATCTTAATTTACTAGAACTAGATGAAAATATGACACTAAATAGGACGCAATGGAGAAAAAGGATTCATGTAGCCGACCCCACGTAGTGGGATTAAGGCTTTGTTGTTGTTGTTGTTGTATAGATGAATTAAATTTATGATAACATATAATGAAGCTGCAGAATCAAATAATTGAGCATTCTTTTAAAAAAATACATGATTAATTTCGGAGATCCAAATTAGTTTCATGCTAAAAGAATATATTGTGAAAATAATTTTTGTGTTGACAATTAGTGGGGAAATATAAAGAGTTATGAAAAGATCTTCAAATATTTTTTTCAATTATGAAATGACATGATCTAGAACCACTAGAGTTGATTTGATGTGCCTTAGGGCAATTAGAAGGATGTGATGACATTATTAATTATATGCATGATGAAGTATTGTCTTGTATTAGACATAGTTATGGGCTGAGATAAAAGTTTTCAAAGATCGTAGGCTTACATCAAGAATCATTGTTTACATTTTTTTTTATTGGTTATGGGGATAGCTTATAAATGATATTCAAAAGTGAAGTACTTTGGTATATTTTTTTTGCTCATTATATAAGTCTACTTGGTGAGATATCCACTAGAAGCGGTGAAGAATTAGAATTGTGATGAAAATATTTAGAAGATAGAGGCTTTAAATTAGTATTATGATGGTGGAGTATAGCTATAGAATTTTAATGGCTATGATTTTAACAATTAACACTCAATATTATTAGAGAAGAATGCGATATTAGGTCCAAGGGATTCGAGTATCTTGAATCTATTTTGCATAAGGAAGCTGTAGGTTATTAAATAACTTCTAGAGTTAAAAGTAAATGATTACAATGTAAAAGTACCTTTGGGATTTGGTTTGCTAAGAAAATATCATGTAGGCTTAAAGATAAATTTTATAAAATTGAAACTTGGCCGACGATATATGAATCAAATATTGGGATCATGAAAAAGTCATTAATATTTAGTCTGCCCAATGCTGATGGGAACTACAGACCCTGGCTCACTTTAAATAACGGTCTATAAACCAACCCAATGGCTCATTAGTCA
>JXCR01027339.1:155355-264691 GCA_002079205.1 Phalaenopsis hybrid cultivar
AAGTTTGATTTTATGTAAGATCATGTCTCTTTATTCATGAACTTTTCTGAAAATTC
The DNA here is from genome assembly GCA_002079205.1 of Phalaenopsis hybrid cultivar. Classification (NCBI taxonomy): domain Eukaryota; kingdom Viridiplantae; phylum Streptophyta; class Magnoliopsida; order Asparagales; family Orchidaceae; genus Phalaenopsis; species Phalaenopsis hybrid cultivar. Next base: position 155,412 of record JXCR01027339.1, read on the forward strand.
TAGAATTTCTCTCAAGCCAAATAAAATGAGAGGTAATGTGCATAGCTAGGAGAAATTTTTTTTTTGTTTAATCTACAACTAAATGTTCTCTGCATAAACTAATGCTTGGCTAAGGGTGCAGACATAGTGGAAAAAGGAACCATGGAGTTTTTCCAGTGAGAATGGAAAAGGAGAATTGACACTCAAAGAATATATAGGAATGGGGTTCAAGATTTTTGTTACATATAACACATTGAAGAGAGACTATAAAAACTCTAGTTGATACAATATCCATAGTTGTAAGGTCCTCAATCATGGTTCTTCTAATAATAGTAGAAAATTTAAGATAGTATCGTTTAAACCAAACTAGTTATGCCAAAAAGGTTCAAGAAGACCTTGATACATAAGGGAATATGTGTCTTTGTGAGAGTAATAATACTTTCCCACCCAAGAAGAATTTATGTAAAAAGTTGATTTGAAGAATATATTAGATACATTCATTCAGAAACTCTAGAGTTACTTAGGCAGAAGAACCAGGTAAAAAACCTGATTGCATACTCTTCATAGAGGTAGTGACCATCAAGTAAAGTCATTGAAAAAAAAAATAAGTTGCCTTTACAACCCACCTAAAATTAATATATCTCTTCATAGAAATGATAGTTTTCATCATATTATTCAAAAAGTATATACCTTTATGCCCATTTTGGCCCATGAAGAACCATAATAATGATAGCAATGTATAGATAAAATAGAATTGTCATAATGGATTCTCCAAATGATTTTAGTTTTGCAGATAAGACTTAATATTTCAAAGTTAGGAAGCCCTAAACCCTAAAGATGTTTTGGTAGTGCGGTAGTGCTCCAAGCAATAATGTACATATGGTTGTTTGAGCCATTAATTAGAAAAGCTTTGGCACCCTCTATATCAATAACATAAACAATATGTTAGGGCCTAGCTTTTTTTTTGTAAGACTTTTTACTACCATGCAGGACATCATTGGTAATCAATTTTTCTTGCTTGGTCTTTACTTCTTAAAGGTGTACTTAACCTTATTTTGAAGTAAAAATATGCTTATCACTTTACTATTATACATTGACTTTATATGTAATAATTTCTATAATTTTTTTTATAAAGATCTTACTAATAGGGTCAAGAAGCTTCTACTTACTATCTTCCATTTGACAAAAGCTACTNAAGGTCTACTTAACCTTATTTTGAAGTAAAAATATGCTTATCACTTTACTAGTATACAGTGATTTTATATGTGATAATTTCTATAATTTTTTTATAAAGATCTTATTAATAGGGTCAAGAAGCTTCTACTTACTATCTTCCATTTGACAAAAGCTACTTTTATTAAGAATAGATACTGGAAGACAATGTCTTTCCTTGTGAGCTTATCTGTAATTTCAATTTTAGGAGTATGAGAAAGCTTTTATATGTTCAGATTTACCTCAAAATAAAATTAACAACATAAATAGGATCTATATTTTAAATAAAATACCCCAAAAGTATATTTCACCAAATTTTATGAAAACATCTGATATAACACTTAAAATATACTATAAACAAAGTATGAGTGCTAAAGTAATTGTTATTTGAGAATTACATTTAAATAAAAAGCTTTTTTCTAGCTTGTAATTGATTTATTAATCATTAATGAGAAATTTAGAATCACATTTACTGTTTATTTTTATTTTTATTTTATTTTATTTTATTTATATTTTAATTTGAAATAAAAAATATTGGATAAATTAAAATAAAATATGATTGTTTTAATACACTTAAAACATGTATAATCATTTAATTTTTTTTAAAAAAACTTGTTAATTTATTTTAAAATTTTAAATATATATACTAAAAATATGTTACGCAAATATCTTATTATATATATATATATATCCAAGCAAGTTCTTAGCTTTATTTATTTCTTATATGTCTCTTATCAATGTATATTCTAAGGTCCTCAGGTATTGTTGAATTTGAATTTATTTGTGAATCAAACCCAAGTAATAGAGCATATGACGAAAGAGAGAGAGAGAGGGTAGAGACATGGGGAGGAGTGCACAGTGACTTGTCCCTCTAAGACAAATTGGGGTATTATCGGGCTCTTGTGACCCTTTCTGAATAATGAAATCTTTATGGATACATAGGAGAGAGAGTGGGAGGGTCAAAGGTACAATATGAAGATGTTACAATTCTAACCTTGCTTTAATGAGAGTGTACATATTATTTTGGATATTTTCCATACGTGGACCCGTGTTTATCGATTGTATTGGTTTGTCCAAGCTACGAGTCATCTAGACTGCATGTCAACCAGGCAGCTGGTCGTCTAGATTTTGGGTCATCCAAACTGCGAATCATCTAGAAAGTGCCTCTTCTAAACTACTAGTCATCCAGAGTGTAGGTCATTCAAATTGTGGGTCGTCCGGGCAGTGGGTCGTCTAAGCAATGGATCGTCTAGATTCCAGTCATCTAGACTGCTAATCATCAAGATTATCGATCATCCATAATGCAGCTCGTCTCGACTGTGGGTCATCCAAGCTATAGATCGTTCAGGCTGCTGGTCGTCAAGGCTGCGGGTAATTCAGCATGCTAGTTGTCCAGACTACGGTTCGTCTAGGAAGTGGTTCATGTAGATTGCAGATCGTCTAGTCATCTAGAATGATGGTCGTCCAGGCAACTGGTCATTCAAACTGCTGATGCTCCAGGCTGCTGGTCATCAAGACTGTAAGTCGTTTAGTTGTCTGCGTGATTCAATTTGACGATTTTTTTTTTATTTACACATTTAGTTTTTTGATTCTTTTATCTCTTTGAAATGCAACTAGGAAAATAATAAGAGAACTTTAATTCAAAAAAATGTTATCACATCTACTCTTAATCGACAACTAAATAATTGAATTTCCTTTTTTTATATGGCTCTAAAGTGCTCTATTAAAGTCCTCGGGGGCTTTTCTACCCTTTGGCTCAATCAGTGTTTTTCAATCGACTGACCTGCTCTTCTGTCAGCCTTATCTATAACTTAGAGAAATTTTCTTTTCTTTTTGACATATGTAAGTAAACAGATAAAAAATTTTATGGAAATCTTTTGAGTGTAATACAAAGAAAAGTTCTCAGTCAGTCTTAACCTTTATTTTTGTGTTTTACCTCTTAGCGGGTGTTTTATTTTTCTTGTGACAAGCACTTGGTTTATAATAATTGATGGACGTTCCTAAAGATTTCTTTTCTCGATTTTGCTGAGTTATCACCTTGTTCAAGTCTTACACCTCCTATGTCTCATTTGCTCGGTCAAGTTGTCACCTCGGGCAAGCCACACCTTTTGTCAGGCATATTAAGCGAATCTTGTCACTGTCTTTTCAGAGTTAACCACTGAGGCTTGATGCTGGGATGATTTGCATCGCCACTCACCATGGATCTTGTCACTAATAAGTAAGGAACCACCTCCAAAGGCTTGTGCCAAGTTAAAAAACACAAGCTTTCGATGCTTGAACATTGTTGGGTCAGTCCTTAGCAATTTGCCTATCATAAATTAATCGCCATTGTTGCTATTGTTGCTTGAACGAAACTTCCACTACTCGATTGGATGAGTTTCCCGAGCTTTGATCGAATTTTGACCATCTATTACATAGAACTTCCAAAGTTTCACAAGTGTTAGCCGGAATGCGGGTCGTCTATACTGCCAGCAGGTCATCCAAACAAATGGTAATCCAGACTATGGGTCGTTCCTCTTGGCCAATCACCCAGGGTAGGTCATCTAAGTTGGGTCGGTTGTTTAGGCTGGGTCGACTGGTATCTAGCCTGATGAAACTGGTGTTGGTCGGGACAAACTTAATTCCCAGTTCTTCTTATTGTGCTACTCCTCTTCTTGTTTGTGGTGTGATCCATGCTCACCTTATCTTTTAGGATGTTGAATCTGAATTTGTCATTGAATCACATCTAAAGAATATATTGTAAAATAGAAAAGAGAGAGAGAGGGAGAGGGAGAGGGGGAGAGAGAGGGAGAGAGAGAGAGAGAGAGAGAGAGAGAGAGAGAGAGAGAGAACATGATAAATTTCCCCTCTGGGGTGAACCAGGGTTTTCTCATGCTCCTGTGGCACGTTTTCTATGATTGAATATTTATGGATAAATGAGAAGAGAGAGAAGATCAAAGTCTTCCTTTCTTGAAATGATCCTTTATTTATATGGGATAGAGTACAATATGAAGATATTACATTTCTAACTCTGTTTTATGGAGAGTGTACATGTTATTTTGGATTTTTGACATGTATGGGCCTATAGTTGGTGGTCGTATTAGATTGTCCAAGTTGGGTGTCATCCATACTGCAGGTCTTCCAAACCTTGGGTTGTCTATATTGTGGTTCATCCATGGTACGGATCGTCCAGATTGTGAGTCGTCTATACTGCTGGTTGTCCAGACAAATGGTCGACCAGACAGAGGGTTGTTCATGCAGTGGGTCGTCCAGGCAACAGGTCGTTTATACTACGTGTCATCCAGACTATGAGTCATCCAAACTATGGAATATAGTTCGTCCAGGTTGTTTGTCATCTAGGCTGCTGGTCATCCAACCAGCGGGTCGTCCAAATAGCTGATTGTCTAGGCAGCGGGTTCTTCACCCTACGGGTTGTCTAGGCTATGGGTCGTCGAGGTTGTTTTCGTCTAGACTTCTGGTCATCTTGTTTGTGGGTCGTCCAGGATGAAGTTCGTCTATGCATCAGATCTTCCAAACTATTGACCGTTCAGTTTGCAGGATCTAATCTGAAATATTTTTGATACACATATACGTCGTTAGATAGCTCTTTTGTTGTTAAATATCCTATCATGTATATAAATTTTTTTTAATTTTAATTTAATTAGGCAATCATTTCAAAATAATAATAAACACCCTTAAATAAAAAACAATATTTTCCACCAACGCTAACCTACAAATTTGCATAAGGCAAGATTTTTTTTTTTTAATACCTATCACAGCGCCAAAAATAAAAAATAAAAAAATATATTAAAAATATGAGATATGTCCCGCTAAAGGAGGCATAAGAAGTTATTATTATTATTTAATAAATAGCAGTCATACGCTTTCAGTGAACGTTATCCGTGGAGATCTACGGCCACCTTATACTGGTCCTGCAATTCTTTTAAATTTTAGTTTAATCTCTCTCTTTCTCTCTCTCTCTCTCTCTCTCTCTCTCTCCGGCGGCTGAAACCTAATGTCAGCTACTGCGGCGGTGCTTCACCCAATACATCGCCATCTCACACATTCACGAGCTTCGCAATCGGAAGGAATTTTTCCTTACCCACTCCGCCTGCAGATTAGGAAGCTTCCTTCCTCTGGAAGAAGACGATGTCTAAACCAGAGGCAAGCGCCCATTGCCAGAGCTTCAGCAGCTTCTACTGGAACTGGAGCATACAGGACAACAGAGGACATCAAAGCGGAGCTTTACCTGGCATTGCAAGGTAGGATTTAGCTTCTTCTTGTATAGTTTAGGGAAAATTTATTTACATGTTTTTTTTCGTTTTTCTTGGTGGTTTTATGATCGAAGGCACAAATAGAGGAATATTTGGATTGACATCTGTGAAGAAATTAAAGATAGAGGAGCTGGTGGAGCAGCTGGAGCTTAGGAATCCCACACCAAAACCAACTGATCACCTGCTCTATAAGGTACTGGTTACTGTTTTTTATGTATAATTCGCCGATTTGGTCATATTTGGTTGCTTGATGTTAGACTTTTTAGTTTTTTAGTTTGAAAAATGATTATGTTTTTTTAGTTCTGTGATTTATTTGGGTGTAAGTCCCTCGAATGTTACTTAGATTTGGCAGACAAAATAAAAAAAAAAATAAAACCATCCTTTTTTAGAAGGCTAAATTGTTAAAATATCATTTTTGATTTTTTTTAAAATCAATTAAAAAACATATTTTTAAAAGTCAAAGTCACAATGTCAGCGGCATCACTTGCCAACACGACTCTATGTGACCGAATCGTCGTTGAGTTGGTGACAGGTGACTAGATCGTGCTCTAATTCCTTGCACTACAGGATTTATGCAAATTAGTGTAGCATGAATCTTGTGCTGGCATGGCGATATTCTGCCTCTAAACTTGATTTGTGTCGGAGTTGCGTCAGATTACACAAAAACTGGGGTCGGTAATGCAATTAGTGTCAAAAAAATCAAACACACATCTCGCATTAGACTTAGCATCCGTCAGTATTGATGTTAAAGAATTCGATGTGGTCCACTCTGACACAACATTTATCATTAGCATTTGTCTCGAACTGTGGAAGCTGCAAATTAGTGTGGTTATTTGTGTCAACTTTGTTTGCTGGAGATGTTATATTAGCGTCAGAATGTATCAAATGGCTTCTAAAAAATATAGTAATTAAAGTCTGACGCAAACATGTGACAAATTTTAAAAAATATAAAATAACGATAAGAGTTTCATAGTCTGCATAGTACTAATCTATCTTACAAACAAGTACCATCACAACTCATAAGCAATATTACTAATAAGTACAAATGATGAGAACAAACATAATTTAACAAATATGAATCTAAATACGTGAAATTTTACATCTACACATAGAATAAATGTTCACATTACCAAAAATGGAAAAAATACATAAATCTCTACACGATAGAACATCATCAAAGCCATAATCATCATCACCCTCCTCTCCTTCCTCCTCTTACAAAACTCATAAGTTGCTCACCTCGACGATCTACAATACTCTTTTTCAGTCATGTTATAGCTGCATCAATTCTTTGTTGGGCTTCTTAGAATATCTACAAGCAATCAAATGCCACATTTCAATTTTAAGAGTATTTTTGTGAAGACGACTTTGATTGTCTGATTGTAATATGAAAGTGACTTCATGTTGTGACACATGAATGCACGTCAGATAAGTTAAAAATATATTATTTAAAAAAAATTTGCGCCCTTACCTATAAATTTAAACTTTCAAGCCAAAATTTCAGCCACTTATTTATCTCACAATCATCAATCTCTTAGTTTACACATTTTAGTTATTATTTGATTAAAATATAAGCTAATTGAACTTAAATAATTTTTTTATTAATATGTTGTGTTAAGTTTGCATTCATAACAATATATATACTTCTAGAGTTTCAATTAATTAAAGATCAAAACACAATAGAATAAGATCATACCAATTCGAGAAATCTGAAAAAAAATTAACATAAGTACAACATAACAATCCCAAAAAAAGCACACTAAAATTGACTACAAGGCTACAAAGATTTATAATCAATTAAAATATTGATTAAGAAAATAGAATAATAATTTTTAAATTTTGCTTAAACTCTTATTGTTATATGGCTGCGTGATTATGGTTGTTAAAAAGACTTTTTGTTCGCGAACAGCTCGTGTTCGACTTGTTAAGCAAACAAGTCGAACACGAACACACTTTTTGAGCTCGAAATATAAACGAGCTGAACACGAGCGTGCTCGACTCGTTTACACCCCTAGTCTTAATTACCCCTGTACTTGGTGACCACTCTCATTGCATATGCAATATCTAGTCTGATATAAATCATAGCATACATCAGACTTCCAACTATTGAAACATAAGGGTTCTTCTCATCTATGCTTGCTCTGCTTCAGACTTAAGTGATAGTTCCTTGAATAGCTTAAAGTGACTACCTAAGGGGGTGTAAACTAGCTTTGCCTCACTTATGTTGAACCTCTATATGATTTTCTCAACATATCCTGTCCAAGGAAAACTTCAATCTCTCCTTACTGATTCTCATCCTGATAATTTTTTTGGTTGGTCATAAATTCTTCATCTCAAACTCACTTGATAATTGCTCTTTCAAAATTTTTATTTTTATCATATTTGTTTTTCATTCACATACAAAAAAAAATAAGATATAATAATTACCGAAGTGTTTGATGAAGCAACAATAGTCTGTTTGGAACTTCTTGCATTCGTTGTCTGACATGAACCTGTCAAATCTCCTGCACCGCTATCTCGGGACCTGCTTCAAACCAATACTTTTCTTCAACTTGCAGACCATATCTTCTATCTGAAACCTTGTAACTCTATAGTTACACTATATATAATTTTTCCTCCAGATCTTCATGTAAGCAATGTGTTTTTATATCCATTTGCTCCAGATGTAGATCTTCCTTTGCTATCGAACTCGGCGCAACTCTGACGGTTGTCATCTTCACCACCGTAGAAAAAATCTATGTATTTCGCTCCTTTCTTCTACTAGAATCCATTGACAATAAGCTTTGCCTCGTACACCCGCTCGTAGAACTACTTGTTGTGAAGTGTTCTTTTGTCATCCATGTCAAATCTGAGGTTTGATTTGACTCCAAAGACTGCATCTTATCATCCATAACAAGCTTCCACTCTCTTAAATCTTCAACTTGAGTGGCATCCTCAAAGCACTTCGGTTCACCACTATCAGTTAACAACAAATAGTGTAACAAAGAAGAATACATGTGTACTGGTTGTATTACTCTATTAGACCTCTTGACTTCAATAGTAGGTGATTGAGAAACTTCTTGTGCTCCATCTGGTTGAACACTTTTTCTTTCTCCACAATCTTGATCACCAATGTTTGCAATCTCATCATACTTGGACTCTTCAGAGATAACTGACGAAAAATCTTCAATTTTGTTCTTGTTCTTATATATCTCCATTTCATTGAACATGATATACTGATATTTCTGCTTCTGATGAATTTCTGATTTTGATAGTCACAGAACTTATACTTAGGCCCATCTGAGTTATATTCAATGAAATTGCACTTAACAAATTTCGAGTCAAGCTTATTCCTAGACTCTACATCGATGTGTACATTTTCATATCACTCAAATACTTCTAATTGAGATAGATTTATGTCCTTGTTACTCCAAACTTCTTTCGGGTAGCCTTCCTCCTAAGCTATTGATGGGTCATGGTTAATCGGATAAAAAACAATGTTTAGGGCATCATTACAAACTTGTTATGGCAACTTTTTTTTACCCTACATGTTGCCTCATACTTTTGACATCCTCCGTGATTATTCTATTTATTTTATTTACTCTAGTTATTGGCACAGTGAACACACGATTGAACCCCTTTATAGCAAAAAAATTCTTGAACTTCTAATCATGATATCCATCCCCATTATCTAATCTTGAGACACTTCAACTTCAAACATATCTCATTTTCTACCACAATTTTCCACCTCTTAAATGCTTCAAATACTTTAGATTTTTGCTTTAAGAAGTAGACTCATAGCTTTCTGGTGTGATCATAAAAAAGTATGACAAAATAGTGAGAACCTTCAATGGATTGGAGTAAGATCTCATATATTAGTATGCACTAACTCCATTTTATTTGACTTCACAATTGACTCACTTTTAGAGAAAGAAACATTTTTTTTCTTGTCATGTATACAATATTTGTAGAAACTCAAATCTACTCAAACCAAGAAGTTTATTCTTTGAAAGAAAGGACTTCATATATTTCTCACTCAAATGACCAAAAACCTACGACACTATAGACAAGCATCCACCTTGATTCCAGCCATATCAATAAAATTTATCATTTCATTGATCAGGTAAAGGGCCCCTTCAATGTTGCACCAAGCTATCACTATTTCCCCCCAATCACCTTCCACGATTCACCCATGAAAGTAGTCATGAATCTTGATTTTGTCAGCTGACTCATATGATCAAAAACCTACGATGCTATAGACAAGCATCCACCTTGATTTCAGCCATATCAATGAAATTTTTCATTTCATTGATCACGTAAAGGGCCCCTTCAATGTTGCACCAAGCTATCACTATTTCCCCCCAATCACCTTCCATGAATCACCCATGAAAGTAGTCATGAATCCTGACTTTGTCAGCTGACTCATAGAGATAAGATTTTTCTTCATACTTGGAACATTTATCACTTCAGTAAGCTTCCAGAATATTTTATTTGGCAACTTGATATTAACATCATTTATTTGTATGATATTGCATGCATTGTTGTCTCCTAGATAAAATTTCCAGATATCACTATAAGTATAATTTTTAATACCTCTTTAATAGGGCATGCGTGAAAAGAGCGCTTAAGTCTATTATATTGCTGACTAAGGATAATACCTTGGATTTTTACTATGGAGATATTTGTTGAGAGATTTTTTTTCTGTCCTCCGCCGCCGGCTTTCCTTAGAGCTATACAATCCCTCTTGAAATGTTCTTTCTTTTCTTAGTTTCAACATTCTCCTCTATAATTTCTTCTTCTGAACTTGAATCTATCTCTTCCTGTATTCATGTCCAGATTTCTTCTCCTTTTTTTAGCATTTAATGTAGAACCTAAAGATTCATTATTTATTTTCTTTTATGAACTTCACTCATCAACAATCTTACGATATCATCGAATTTCAACTTCATATTCTCATAAGAGTTGTTCACTACCGTGACCAAATCATCCCACCTGTTCGACAATATAGATATAATTAACAGTGTTCTGACCTCATCATCAAATTTGATCCTTACATAACATAACTGGCTCGTTATAGTTTTGTAATTGTTCAAATGTTCTGCCATTGAACTCTCTTTCGCCATCTTCATACTGAATAATCTCTTTATCAGAAAAATCTTATCAGAAGCAGAATGTTTTTCATACATTTTTGTCAATATCGTCATGGGATTCACTATGGTTTTCTCATTCACTATATTGAATGTAACATACAAGGAAAATAACAAATGGATCAAACCTAGAGGCATTCGATCCAGTCATTCTCATTCCTCCGTAGTCATAGACTCAGGCTTCTTCGTGATTTCTTGTAGTGGTAGATTTTTTTTTTTCTGGTACGAAAAATCCTCCACTTGCATACTCCAAAATGTGAATTTTGATCCATTGAACTTCTCCACTTTATATCTTGCTTCGTCGATCATTGCTCGAATCAAAGAATGTCCGCTCCGATACCACATGTTGGGATAGAACTATATATATACTTCTAGGGCTTCGATTAATTAGAAATCAAAATTACACTGCATAATAGGATCGTACCAATTCGATAAATCCAAAACAAAAAATTGAAAAAAACACAAAATAATTTCAAGAAAAAACACATCAAGAATTAACGTGGAAAAACTTGAGGAACAGAAAAAAAACTACATAGCCACAGCACCAAAAAATTTCCACTATGTAAAACCTAAAAAATATAGAGATACACACTCAGATATTTTTTCTACTATCGATAGAACATATAGGACTTCCCTCCAACCCTTTTCTCTCAATCTCATAAGAGAAATTGCACGCCGAAATCCTTATCCTCGACTCTTCTTTCTTTCACGGGAACCTTGTTGAATCACCGCACGCGAGAATCGTAATTTTCATCGCTTGAATCAAAATCTTTAAATTGAATTCGAATAGAGAACTGCATCTGGTGTGCCGTGCCACTGTTAGGCACGAAAGTGTCGCACTCTCTAGAACCAAGCGTATATGCGATTGAAATGTGGTGAGGCGGCGCTGCAGACCCGTGCAGGCACGTCGCATTCTCTATATGCAGGCAGGGGCACCGTCAAGGCACGGGTGCGTCGTGCCAGAAACCCTTCAGAGTGATCCCTGCTGCTACCAATCAAGCTTCCTACACAACATAACTACTCAGTGACAGTGGTGTAGTAGCCAATTGAGAGGGCTACAATAGCAGCAGTGATCACCAACGATAGCTGGCAGCAGTTGTCAGCAGTGACAACTTCTTATAGCATATTTGGAATTCCACTGATTTTCAAATGCATCAAATTTAAACTAAATGATGAATTCTAAATTCACCAAAAATTTACATTACACTCTTTTTTTCATCAAACATCAAAATTTAAAAATTCCCAACAATTGGTTTACATTAGCTTGCTAATGCATGCAAATTTGCAATCAAACAAACCCTTAGGAATAGCTATGGACATGCCAAGAAGGATTAAGCTGTCATCTGTACCACTAACAGTAAAAAGTAAATAATTTTAGATCACGGAAACTCTGAACCTTCAAAAGTTAATTCCTTCAAGGATTATCAATAAGACTTTGTTATGCTTGCTTGTGCTAGCATGGTGACGGCCAAGCGGTGTGCATGATTGGCATTGTTGAACTTATCCTCACAAGCAAGATGTGTGCCAATGGGAGTGTCTTCTTTGGAAAATTAAATCTTATATTCAGTGGAATAACTAAAACTTTGGAGGCAGGACTTTCCTTAAATTTACAAAAGGTGAAGCTTCTATCAATAGTAACAAAAGAATTTAAGCTTAAAAATTTTGTATCATGCAGTATGAATATTTTTCTCACCCCCTGGCTCCATTTATATTTCTCACTTGCTAAGAATATGTTATTAAATTTCCTTATATAATGCAAAAAAAAAAAATAACTTGCACCCTTCATAACTTCTCCATGCTTCAAAGCACCACAAATTTGAACATAAAGTCACTAATTGCTAAGCCATCAATTGCTTAGAATATCTTACTATTCGTTATTGATCTTTCCTCCCAAGCCTGATGCTACAACTCATTCCAATACATTGTAGAAATGTGGATTATTCAACAATTCCATAGTGAATATATGTGATTTTGCAAGGTTAAGGTTAAATGATGTTTATGTTGTTTTTGCTTCTGCTGCAATTAATATAGTTTTGCTGAAACAATTCTTAAGATTTTGGTTATTATTCTGCAAGAGTAAAGGTGAATGGAAGCTGGAAGCTCATCTACAGTACTATAACAATACTTGGATCTAAAAGAACAAAACTCGGCTTACGCGACTTCATCAGCCTAGGAGATCTCTATCAGACAATAGATGTACCAAAGGTCAGGCAAGTCCTCTCATTCAAGGAGACATCTCCTCAGAGAAAAACTAAGGGCCTGTTTGTGATAGTTTTTTATTGTTCTTCAAAATCGTCACCACACGAGCATTTGGCTATTATTTTCGTGTTATTTTCTAAAAAAAATTCTAACAGAAAATTTCTTTTTACGATCATATCTGCTAAAGTATGATAACTGTAAGAAAGTTATTGTCTGACTTTTTCATTAAAAAAATATTTATAATACCCATAATAATTTTTAAAAAATTCCTTTTCTTACCGCTATATTTGCAAAAAAAAATATAGTTATACTAATAATATCCTAGATTTTTCTTGAATTAATATTAATAGTATGCATGCAAATTGATGAGAGATAAGACAGCTGCGCAAAAGCTTCTTAAAGTTACTAACATTTGATTGTTTACTCACTAATGAAGGAGAGAGCCATTAACGTGATCAATTTCAGTGCTAAGGGATTAAAGCTTCTCACAGGACAACTAACCATTGAGGCATCATATAAAATAGCATCAAAGACAGTTAAGTTTTTATTTATTTTTTCTTTAATTGGATTAAATTTTAAAGCTCGCAATGCATTATTTTTATACATACCACTCAACTCCTATGTATTCACATATCTAACCCAAAAACTTTACTTTTTTTAACCTTCTTATCACCCAAATCTTTCATGTCACATCAAAAAGACTACATTTTGCTCTATCATTTTTACCAGTAAAAAGTGAAAATTGAGTGTTAGATATGTAAAAATACATAAGAATTGAAACATGAGGGGGTAGGGGGATATCTTTCCAGGAGCGAACTCTAGGCGAATATGAAGCGCATGGATACATGCCTTCGTTCTGCCTTGAAATGAAAGACAATTACGAATCCGCTTTGTCTACGAACAAGGAAGCTATAAGTAATGCAACTCTGAATCTCATGGAGAGTTTGATCCTGGCTCATGTAAATATTCTTATTTTTATTGTTTCAGAGGGTCATCATCAAACTTGAAACTTCAAGCATCACTCCAAAGCAGGTAACATATGTCTCAAATTATAGCTAAACAGTGAATTTCTATGAAAATAAATAGATTCCATTAATTTTCTTTTTTTTTTATTCTTTTGTTGGGACAGTTAATGAATTTGTTCCAGAAAAACTACGACCTTCTGATTGACATCTTCAATCCTGCTGGCTGGCTTGATATAACGTATCCTTTCTCTACATTTTTTTAAGAACATATTACTTATGAAGTCAATCATTCTCTTCAGTAAGATAATGGCCAGTTCTAACATACCCATCACTGCCTCATACAAATGATTTTAGGAAGATTTACATACATACCACTTAATTCCTATGTATTTACATATCTAACACCTAAATTTCAATTTTTACATATCTTCAGTAAGTATTATTGGATTGTTTCCCTAAGCAATGTTAGATATGTTGATGATTCTTTGAGGATCGGAAGGAATGACAAAGGCGCCATCTTTGTTTTAGAGAGAGCTGCAGAACAGTCAGTCTAGAAATCATTAGAATATGTGTAATGACACAAATTTTACAGGCAAAGAGGCCTATCACTTTACATGTAATTCATGAGAATAAGATTGCNTTTAAGAACATATTACTTATGAAGTCAATCATTCTCTTCAGTAAGATAATGGCCAGTTCTAACATACCCATCACTGCCTCATACAAATGATTTTAGGAAGATTTACATACATACCACTTAATTCCTATGTATTTACATATCTAACACCTAAATTTCAATTTTTATATATCTTCAGTAAGCATTATAGGATTGTTTCCCTAAGCAATGTTAGATATGTTGATGATTCTTTGAGGATTGGAAGGAATGACAAAGGCGCCATCTTTGTTTTAGAGAGAGCTGCAGAACAGTCGGTCTAGAAATCATTAGAAGATGTGTAATGACACAAATTTTACAGGCAAAGAGGCCTATCACTTTACATGTAATTCATGAGAATAAGATTGCAATGCAGCACAAATATTTTTTTAAAATTAAAATTTTATTGGCATTTGTATTTACATACATACCACACAATTCTTATATATTTACATAGTTAACATCTAAACATTCATATCTACATACATACCACTCAAATCTTTGACATCAAATCAAAAATATCATCATCTCTAACTTTTAAAAAGAGAAATATACATTTTCAATGATAAGTTTTTGATACTATAGTGTTAATGATGTAAATATCAAAATTTAGGGGTTATGTGTGTAAATTCTTAGAATTGTGTAATATGTATGTAAATTTCCCACACTTTAGATTCATTTATCTTTATTTCCATCTAATGTGTTCTACATTCGAGCACAATAAAGCCCCATATTTTAATGATATTCTTTTAAAACTTATAGTATGAACTTCTGCTTTGCGGCTCCCGACGTAATATTTTTTCCTCTAGTAAAAGTAAGATAGTTTGTTATTTCCTTTTTGGCACAATACAACCCTCTCTCTCTCTCTCTCTCTCTCTCTCTCTCTCTCTCTATTTATATATATGAAAGCATTTTAGAAAATAATGGGGCACTAATTTGATGATATTTAAACAAATACACTTTAATATTGTAAATAATATATCACATCCTCCATATTTACAAAAGTGAGCAGTAGTTGAGCGGTAGGTGAGCGATATCACATTACAAAAACGTCATTTTACCTTAGTTCAATAATTGAGGATCAAAATAACATTGATTAATCTTGGAAGCATTTTGGAAGCTTACAGGATCGCGGCGTGCAAGTCTTCGGTAGGAACGCGGCGCACTGGAGCGCGATACAGTTACGATTTGAGACGGCGAGTAAAGGCAGCAAACGATCGGATCGCCGCGTGCCAGCAATCGAGCAAACGGGGAAGCAAATGAACCCTGTCACGATTAGCAGTTGGGAACCCATTGCTGGGAAGTTTGCTCTTTTTGTTTCAACTGTGTGAAAATAAATGGGCGACATCTATTTTTGAAAAATTGAACGTTCCGCCCATGTTCAGTAAATTTCTTTATAATAGAGCTATGATACTTAATAATTCTGAAGCATAAATTCAAAATAATGATGAATTTATTTAATAATTTTGAAGCAGAAATTCAAGATAAATATATTTTCAGAATCAAAATAAGTGAGAACGAAATTAACATTCTCTTAAACTTGTTTAATTCTCTAAATTGAACAGTAACCTGTTCGTCTTCATGTGAATAATGATTACTTCATTCTAAATAAGATAATAAAGGTGCATTTACATACATAACACACAATTCCTGTACATCAACTGATTTAACACCTAAACTTTAATATTTAAATACTTAACACTAAAATCTTTAACATCTCATCAAGAAACCACTATTACAAACTGAAGAAAGGCAGAATTCACTGCCTTGAACATATTCTCAACAATTTCAAGCTACCAAATGCGACGTATATTAAGAGAACCTCCGCGCAGCCTGACTTCTCCTCAAGAAATTAATACATTTCCTACGGTTCCCTCTCATGACTCCCATCCATTTCTCCTTCTCTTATTCATTCTCTCTCCACAATACAAGATCTTTACTAGGTTGTATGTACTCATAAACAATGGGAGACCGTACATCTCAAAAGAATTCAATATTATTACCAGCATGTAAAGTGAAACACACCTTTTCATGCATAGGTTTAAAGCACCAAAGTGCTATGGATGTAAATATGGAAGTTTAGGTTTGAGATATGTAAATACATAAGAATTGTGTGTTAGATATGTAAATTTACTATTCTTTCAATAGAACTCGCTAAGTTTTAACATCACTAAGTTGATAACAATAAAATCTCTATAGCAAACGGCTTGATTAATAGAATAAAAATACTGAACAGAATAAAATGAGATGAAAATCAATGGCCGTAACTCCAACAGCACGATTAGGTTTATCATAAACTGATTAAGTTATCAAAGTTGGCAGTTAGAATGCCATGGCAATTGATCTATCAAGTTCTAACGCATTACTACTACTTCAGCAATTACTGAAGTTTAAAAACTAATAACCCGCTTGCCAAGGACTTGCCAAGTTCACAATGACAAATAACTTTCAAATCAGAAAACGCTCAAATTGCAGGCTTTCATGAGTAATAATTTTGAAGAATTAGCTATGCAAACCTTAAAAGATAGAATTGTAAGCATTCCCAACTATTTTGGTTAGTTTTATGAATGTTTCTCCATCCACTTTCTAAGGATATACATCAAATGCTTTATTGGAAAACTTCTGGACAAAATCAATCTCTATATCAAATCATAAAGCTTAAACTACAGCAGGAATCATAAATAGCATAAAATCAACGAAAAATCAGGCACATCAAGATCACAGCATCTATCCACCTACGAACTCTGGTTATGCTTCAAAATACCTCTTTGAGAATTTCCTAGCAGCAATAACATAACCAATTTTCGGAGACAACTTTATCAACGCATGAGCAAATAAAACTTTCATCGCAAACAACTACAGGCTAAGGGAAAAAAAAACAAAAGTTAATAACCCCGCTAAATACCGGTTTTCACCACAGGGCAATTTTTCTTGCACTCCGGGCCATTTCTTTGGCTTAGACCGATCGGAACTGACGATCGCAATCCGAGTCAATCTATCCGCCATCAAGCCCCGCCGAAATCAACCGACCCAGAATCGAAGAATTTGAACTCCCCCACACTAACGCAACGATTCCTTGAACGACTGATAAAGCAATCGAGAAAGCGCGAAAGGGGCAAAAGGTAATAGTAGCAGGGCAAATCCCCCAGCTTCGGCGGTGCGAGGCCGCGAAGCCTATAGCTAAGAGGGAAGATGACGGGATTGCGGTGAGTCAAATCACTAATATCCCGATAAAGTCATGATCGAGCTAACTATAAGCAACGACAGGATCAGAGCAATTAGATTTCGACTTACAGACGTGATTCGGACCGACGACGGGCTCACCGCTTCAATATACAAAAGAGATTTGAACAAAATGGGAAGCTATCAACGGGATTTTAGCATATACGAGTTTTGTTTACTTGAATAAAAAATCATTTGGAAGAAATTAAATAAAAAGTTAAAGAAATTAAATAATAAGAAAATAGATGCTCTAGAGAAGAAATTAAATAAAAAGTTGAGCTAAATCATACTTGAAATGGATGAGTGTTTCTCGGTTATAAGTGAATCTCATCCAGGGAGGGGTAGTTTGAGAGAAGATTCAAGAAAAAAAATGACAAAGAAGATTATGGAGTTTCACACAAAGCCGTCTCAGCTAGTAGCGAGATTGAGTAACGGAGTCCGAAGTGAATGCAAGCGACAACAATTTGAAGAAATTGGGTGTTATCAAGGCAACATCACTGCTTTTGGCAGATCTGGAGCCTAGGGATTGAGTGAGGAATCTGGAGCGAACACGAGCTGCATCAATCAGAAGCATTTGCGCAACATCAAAGCAGCACCGCTGATCTTGTTGGATCAAAAGTCACAGGATCAAGCGAAGGAATCGGGAGCAGACTCGAGCGTTAGCACTTAGAAGGAATAACACGAGATTCAAATGGTTGGAATGAATGGAAGCAAGGAGTGAAGAGTAGATTCAAGCAGCAGAATCTGGTGGGAATTTTGCAACATCAAAAGATTTGGAACTAGCAGCAGCAGATGAAATGGGATGGTACGCAATTTGAGGCTAGAAAAGATCGATTAGAAGGAAGTCGACCTGAAATAAGGAATCATGGTGGGTTGGGCCCCAACAGAGGGCTGCATCCAACTGTATCATTGTCTTTTGTTGTTACAGCCTTCCGGGCATAAGATGATGCAAGAGTAATGATGGAAACGAGACAAGAGGAGAAATGCCACTGCAGAGTATTTAGGAGAGATACAAAGATCAGTTTGTGCGAGACTTTTGTAAAGCTCAAGACCATGGCAAGGGCAATTCAAGATGCAGTTTTGAAATTCCAGATCGAGTTGCATAGAATGGAAGAAACATGTGATATGAAGTTGGCAAATGTTCTGACGATCGATGAGCTACTGGAAGATTTTTTGGAGTTGTAGTATTCTCCAAGATTGACTTGAAGTCAGGGTACAACATGTTCATATGAGACCGAAGGATGTGCACAAGGGTGCATTTCAAACTCATGAAAGTCACTACGAATTTCTATTTAAATGGAAAGAATTGCCAAATGATGATGTCGCGTGGTATCCATACGATGTGATCAAGCAACAGTTTCTTTTTTTTCCACGTAAGGATAAGGTGCTTCTTTGGGAGAGGAGTATTGTTAAGCCGACGCTAAGAAAATTTTAGTAATTTTATATTTATTAAGGCTAATATGTTTAGGATTATGGTTAGGGTGTAGAAGATTATGGTATTTAGTTTTTATGTTTAGGGTTTGAAAAAGATTGTCTACCTCTTGAATTGTAGATGTTGGGAAAGGAAGCCTAGCTCTCGAATTGTAGGTGCTTATTTTTTATACATTTGAGTTGTGTTGTTTGGGTTCTTGAAATAAAATATTTGTTTGCTGTAATTTATGTGAAAAATTATCTTAGCTCGTATCACAATCTTAATAGAGTGTTGGAAAGAAAGACTAAAAAAAATTCTACAATAGAATTATTAAGAAGAATGATAGAAACTGTGTGCCTCGTTGACTTTGAAAAATTACAAGAAATGCAGAAAGGATTAAGCATCTTTCAATTCATTTGAGAAGTATGTCATGCTGGCTAGCATATAGCCTTAAAAATAAAATTCATGCTACAATTTCTAGCACTAAGATAAGAATGAGAGAGAGCTTTCATCCAAGAAGTCTACATGGTATAAATGTAAAAAATAAAGTATAGGTATGAGAAATGTAAATAAACAGGAATTGGCTGGTATGTATGTAAATGCCCCAATAATTAAATAAAATTTCAGCCTTTTTTCACAAATCCTTAACAAAATAGTTGTGATAGATCTTATCAAAAACTAAGTTAAACCTCAGAACAATCAAACTATAACTAGATTCCATTGGTTCAAAATAAAAAAAATGGCAGCTGATTTGTAATCTCATTACTTTGCAATTTAAAGGCCCTAAAAACATCTGGTCAGTAANATGGCAGCTGATTTGTAATCTCATTACTTTGCAATTTAAAGGCCCTAAAAACATCTGGTCAGTAAATAAAACATAAAAAATTGCATCATAACTACTCAAAGAAACTTCCAACATAGTAATCACAGACCAAAAAAAAAAGATAAAATCAATAACAAATCTCATTTATCAGTACCAAAATAAGCCTCAATAACATATTTTTATTTAACTTACATTCAGTAGTGATCTAAAAATCTCCATGTTTGCCCACAATTCAGAGGCCTATATGTTCATGTTATTCAGAAATCCCCCTCACTCCTTTCCTTTTGCGCAATGCGTCGCAGACCTTCGCCGCATCCAACATATCCTTCACATTATGCACTCTGATAATATTAGCCCCGCCAAGAATAGCAGCAGTAGCAGCAGCAATGGTGGCGGGATCTCTCTCAGCCGCATCAACCCTGCCACAAATATCACCCAAAAACCTCTTCCTTGAAGGTCCAACCATTAATGGAGCGCGCGAAGCACCCAAGCTTCTTTTACCAATCTCCTTCCTAATGGATGGTAAGTTCATGAGAATATCCAAGTTGTGCTCCTTTCGCTTCGCAAATCCAATGCCGGGGTCGACAATAATCCTCCACATTGGAATTCCTGAAAGCTCTGCTTTGCTTACACATGCATATAGCTCAGAGGCAACTTCTTCACAAACATCTTCATATTGTAAGTTCTCTTCGCTCTGCATCGTGCATGGATCCCCTCTCATGTGCATGATTATAAAGGGAACTTCGAGCTCTCCGACGACGGCTAGAATATCGGGATCGAGCTGACCTCCAGAGACATCATTAACAATATGAACTCCTCTCTTTACTGCTTCATAAGCTACTTCTGCATAGAAGGTATCAACTGATAAAAGCTTCCCTTCAATCTCTGGTATTTGCATGACTGAATCTAGCACAGGGATCAGCCTTCGAAGCTCTTCCGAAG
Source organism: Phalaenopsis hybrid cultivar (assembly GCA_002079205.1). Lineage (NCBI taxonomy): Eukaryota > Viridiplantae > Streptophyta > Magnoliopsida > Asparagales > Orchidaceae > Phalaenopsis > Phalaenopsis hybrid cultivar. The sequence continues at coordinate 176,196 of JXCR01027339.1, forward strand.
CAGAAAGCCGACGAGCGAAAGGTCGGGTTGATTGAGCGCCAATGTCGATAATGTCTGCCCCCTCTGAGATCAGCTGTTTGATATGAGAAACAGCAGATGGTACTTCATAAAACTTCCCTCCATCACTGAAACTGTCTGGTGTTAGATTGAGGACCCCCATGACATGTGTTCTCTTCATCCAATCCCACAGCTGAGTTCCTATGGGCATAACTCTCCTGAGTCCTTCCCTTTCGATTGAAATTTCTCCGCCGACTTGCTGCCATTGTTCAAATATACCACCATTGCAGCCTGAGAACGAATTCCAAATTGCTTCGATGTCTCTATTAGAATTTGTTCCTAGGAGATCTATGAGAGGAGCCAACACGAACGGTCTCTCCCATATGCGTTCATGAGGGATGGTAAGAATCTCTGATTCAAATCTGTGACTTCCATAGAACAAAATGTCTAGATCGATCGGCCTTGGGCCGTATCTAATGCCGTCGGTCCGGCCTAACTGCTTCTCGATTTGCTTGAGCACCTTCAACAGTTCAAAAGGTCCAAATCTGGTTGTTCCTCGGACAGCTGAATTGAGAAATAGAGGTTGGTCTGTCACATAAGCAGGCTCAGATTCATACAAACATCCATGGCTTGAGATTTGGATGCCTGATTCCTTCATCAGCTGAAGAGCTCTGTTGAAGTTTTTGATTCGATCGCCCACATTGCTCCCTAAAGCTATCACGACTTCCTGATTTATAGGAGACTGCACTGAACTCATTGATGGTGATGAAAAGGAGGCCTTTTGAGTGAGGGTACATTGCGATGAGCAACCAGAGAAAATTCTCAATTTTGATTCTGGAATGCAGGTGACACATGACTTGCAAGTAAAAAAAAGAAAAATTTTACATACGTAGAACACAATTCTTATGTATTTATATATCTCACACCTAAACATTCATATTTACAAACATACCTCTTGAGGAACTCCAATGCCGAAGCTGTGTGATCCTGCGTGTGAAGATAGGGTGAATTCGATCGAATACCCCCATGTGAGAGAATAGTGTTCTTGGTTCTAAAACACCAGAGGAACACATAATCAACCATGAACAGATCCAGAAAGACAAAGCAAACACCCAACTTTAGAGTTTTCAAGCATTCTTCATGAATCAAGATGAGCGAAAAATTCAAACTTGCAATGAAGTTCTTGAAAAATTGCGCGGCAGGGATCTGTGTGAATCCATCATCTCTTCAAGTTAGAAACTAAACTTCAGTGATAAAATTGAGCAATTTAAACGTATACCATATATGTACCCTTCTTTTTTTTTTTTGTAAAATTTCAGGTTTTTCACCCTCGATTAAATCAACACCAAAATCTTAGAAATCTCTAGATTAGTTTTTCGTCATCNTGAATTATTGGAGTAATTTTGACAACTATAATTTGGTCTGTAGTTCGACTTAGAGTGTTACTGTGCAATGTGATCATTTATTTAACATGTGCAATAAAGTTTAGAATGTTAGGATGACTATTAAAAAATTTTAATGGTGTTCTTCTAACATTTTGTCTATATCTATTGAATCTTTAAAGGCAGATGACTTACAATATGAATAAAATAGATGAAAATCCTATTAATAAGGATTTATTTTTGTTGGCCTCTCCGAATTAGAATAATCTTTCTAATGCTTTTTAATGTGACTATAAATGGGCTAAGTAAAGAACTAAATGCTCTTGACTTACTAAAGTGGGGGATACACTATATTTTCGTATCAAAATGCTAAAATTAGATAAAGTTCTAAGGGTCGGTTTGGGCCACCTGTAGCTTATTGAATAATCTGCTGATAAGCTAAGTGCGGTGGATATTACAAATTTTTATTAAAGAACTTTTAGTTAATAATTCTTTTGTGAATAATCTAGGTGGTATTATTAGTGAAGTTATTTCTTTCTATTCTTCTCTTTTGAAGAATAAAGGAGATAATTTTAAATTATTTCATGTTAACATTATTAATGTCTACTAGAAGATTCATCAAGATAGATTCATGAATTATCGTCCTAGCATTGCACGAGAATCCATCACATACTTAGATAATAAAAGTGATAGGTAGAGACACCCAAAATTTTTATGTGGAAACCACTATGAGTTAGTGAGTTAAATTAATTCATCACATATTAGAATCCATCACATACTAGAAAGGGAGCAAATCATTAGGTCTTGCCCAGTTAAATTAATTCACTATGAGTTAGTGATTACACATATATGCCCTTATCCCACTAGAGGGAAAGGCTTACACAATTCCCTAAGGTGTATTTTTTTTTACACAATGATCGAGAGTGATTGCAGTTATGAACAATTGCTAAAGCTTCAGTACACCATCTTTGATGTGTACCGCTGCTTCACAACGCACGTTGAGATCCCACAATGCACATCATAATTCCGTAAGGTGTTTCATAGCAACAAGCAGTGGGTAACCGATAGTGGTTGATGGTGGTTGAAGCCTAAATAAGCAGTTAGCATTAGTCAAGTCTTCAATATGGGACGACACCGAAATGCAATTCATTATCGATCTTGCTCCAAGTCTGACTATCCCTCTGGTTCAAGGTCTAGCATATATTCCATTTTAGGAAGGGAGTAGGGCTCTATTTAAAGTCTGAGGAGGCCTCCTTGCAAATAAGAAAGAAATTTGTACTACTTCATTCGACAGTCTAAAGAAATTCTCTCCATGATACTGCATTATATGAATCGTTGAGTGCTTTAATGATATCATAATTAAGTGATTTTGGGCTCGTTACATTCACCTTATCGAGCAACTCTATTTGATTATAAGCTTGTCAGATTTCGAATCATTATGACATTCCAATTGTGCCCCCAAAAGCTTTAATAAATTATTTAAAGGCTTGATTTGGTGAGGTTTGACTCAGATTGAACCAATTTTGGTGTCATTGTGTTTGTTTCGTTGAGCTAATCAGCTTGATTGCAAATTTGTTAAAATTAGATTTCTAGGTCATTTTTAATTGGGTTTTGAACATTCATTGCTCATAAATTTACCTTGAGATTCATTTCATACGTCGAGATTCGTGTCAGATAATGAAACTTTATTAATGACATATCAAGTATTATTTCTTCTATCAATTGAAATGGTTTAGTTATGGAATTCAATGATAAGGATATTAAACATTTTTTTTTCCATTGTTTACAATAAATATCCTGGGTTGGATGGGTTTAATTCCAATTTTTTAAAAGATTCTTGGCACATTGTGGGTTTGGATTGTATTAAAAGTGCTAAAATACTTTTTAACTTCTTCTAAAATACCTCATAGAATTAAACATACGATCATTGTTGTTATTCCTAAGAAGTCTTGTGCTAATTCCTTTAATGAATTAAAACTTATCTCCTTATGTAATATTATTTACAAGGTCATTGTTGTCATAATTGATAATAAATTAAAGCTCATTCTTCCTAATATCATTCATTATTCTTAAGCTACTTTTATTAAATGTAAGTATATTGTACATAATATTATTTTGACAAATGAAATGTCAAATGACTTTAATTCTATTAATTCTTCTAAGAAATATTGTTATAAGATTGATCTTGGAAAATATTTGATAGTGTGAATAGATCTTTTCTTTATAATAGAATGGAGTGTTTGAGTTTTCCTACTATCTTTATCAATTGGGTTAAAGTTTATACTGGAGATGTATTTTTTTTTGCTATTATTAATAGTGAGTTTAAAGATTATTTTCTTACCTCTTTTGTCCTTTGTCAAGGTTGTCTTCTTTCTTTTTATCTGTTTGTCATTATTATGAATGTTTTATCATCTCATATTTATTCTCAAAAGTGTATTCTTAATGTTGATAGAAGAAAGTATATTTTTCATCTAATCTATGCTGATGATGTTCTTATTTTTGACAAAACTGATATTGTTTCTATCAACTGTTTATGTTAAGTTTTTAAGATTTTTAGTACTCCTTACAAGAAACTTTATGTCAATTTTGTGGTGTTACTTTAAAGGATTTCCTTGGGATTGGGAGTTTCTATTAAGCCTTCTAAACTTTTGGTTGTCGGCTGTAATAAAATCTTAGATAAAACTTTATGTTTTGTTGACCGATTGGAAAAATAAACTTCATTCATTTGTAGGGGGGCTTTAACTTATTAAGTAAACAATTTGGAGTTACATTTATTATTAGTTTCAATCTTCTATTTTACCCAAGGATTTAATTAAGAAAATTTCTTCTCTTATTAGTAACTTTCTTCATAATAATGGGAGAGATAATAATATGAGAACTATTTATTGGAATATTATTAATCTTTCTAAGCACAATGGTGGTCTTGGTTTGCCTTCACTTGACGTCATTAACACTTTGTGTAATTTAAGATTATAAGGAAATTTTATAATTCTACTTCCTATCTCTCTGATTGGTTGATTGATTATTATGGTTCCATTTGGATCAACAATCATTTTGTTAGTTCAACTTCTTATATAAAAAACAAAATCATTAAAGTGACCCATAAAATTAGATGCTCCTTCACTTTTCAAGTTACTTCTAATAGTAATCTTTTTTTCTCCTTTGATCATTCGTTTAATGGCCATTTTTTATAAGAAACCTTTGGGGATATTATTTTGTATTGGTTTAGTTACGCGAAGGATGTTAAATTTTGGGAGATTACTAATAATAATAATTAAAATTTTGATTTTAATTCTATTCGCCTCCTATTTTTTAGAGAGGAAATATAGTCTTTTTCATGAGGGTTTTCTAAGCATAAACTGTTATATTTTTATTTTAAATGCTATGATACTTTCATGTTGTTCATTATAATTTGATCATACATTTTAATATTTCGATTTTATTTCATTATATTATTTATATCTGGATAGAATTATAGCTTTTTTTTTTCATCATCTATTATAATTCATCAGTTTATATTACTATTTTGGATTCTATTCAATATTTTAATTGTACAATGAATGAACTATAATGATTTATTTCAACAGTTCTTAGTTTCCTTCATTCTTAGTTAGAAATTATGTCACTATGGGAAAGTGGATTGGATTTTGGCTAGTGAATCTATTCCTAGTGGTGGTTGTGCTGTTTTGTGATAGCTGCAGATTATAGGCTTTTGTGCCTGGGGTTGTTCAATTGTCTTTAAGCTCCTATAATGATTTGTCATTTTCATGGGCTTTAATTCTATAACAATATTTTGTTCATCACTATAAATTTTGGAATGTTGTTACATTAGTGTTGGCATCTTTCTGCTAGAGATGTATCATGTTGCTGCTTGTCACATGTTTTCGCTGGTTTCTATTTTCAGCTGGAGATTGGATTGTGCCACTTCATTTGTTTGGGATGGAGAATTCAGTCCATATTCAACAACTTTTGTATTAAGTTTTCACTGGAGTTTTGGATTATGATGTTGNCTGATTGGTTAATTGATTATTATGGCTCTATTTGGATCAACAATCATTTTGTTAGTTCAACTTCTTATATAAAAAACAAAATCAATAAAGTGACCCATAAAATTAGATGCTCCTTCACTTTTCAAGTTACTTCTAATAGTAATCTTTTTTTCTCCTTTGATTATTGGTTTAATGGCCATTTTTTATAAGAAACCTTTGGGGATATTATTTTGTATTGGTTTAGTTACGCTAAGGATGTTAAATTTTGGGAAATTACTAATAATAATAATTAAATTTTTTATTTTAATTCTATTACGCCTCCTATTTTTTAGTTAGAAAATTTATAACATCCTTATTACAAATGGCTTAAATTGTCTACGGAAGGGTTTAAAGTATTAGTCGCATAAGTTAGTTTATTTCTCTTCATTTAATAATTGCCCATAAAAGGATTGGAGAAACTAATTTGGTTTTAAAGGAGTGCCTTTAAGTTTGCATTCCATATGTGGAAGATTACGTAGAAAGGTCTTAACACTTGTTATGCCCTTCTTCGTAGAAGTATTCAAGTTAACCCTTGTTGTGCTCTTCCATTTTCTCATTCAATTATTTGTGGATGCTCCTTATGGCTCTTTTTTTCATTGTTCCTGTTACTTACACTCAAATCATTAACTTGCGGATAATATTTCTTCTAATATTTCCAAAAGATTTTTTCTCATTGTCGTTCATGTTTTTGCCTACTATATATGGTTTGAAAGAAATATAAGAATTTTTCAAAATGATTTTAAGACTTCTGATATGCATCTAAGAAATATTCATTGAATCATGATTCAAAAAAGTAAAATATGAAAATTAAAGGGGGAAGAGGAGAAGGGAGGTGGTTCCTTAGTATATTAAAGAGATTTGTAACTTGGATTAATTTCTTTGTGGGTTCCTTGGTATATTAAAGAGATTTATAATTTGGATTAATTTCTTCGCTCTTTTTTCTTTCCTTAGTTCTGATGTCGAGTTATTGTTGATATTGTCTCTTTTTAAGGTTGTTTTCTTTTTTCTGCTTCTCTTCAATTTAGTGATTTGCTTATTTGTGTTAGTTGGCCTGTTCTTTTTATTTGTGTTGAGTATTTATATTAATTATCTTTTCTCCTCCATGTCTTGGTTTGGATTTTGGATTTGGATTTGGATTTCATTGGTTTTTTGTAAGGTCTATTGAGAATATTCTTTTGATTGATCTTTGTTCCTTATAATTGTCACTCACTTCATTGTAGTGCGATGATGATTTATGTCCATTCACGATAATTCAACCATACTTTTTTATATATTTTTTTTATTTCTTTCATTATATTAATAGTATCTAATAGAAATATAGTCTTTTTTCAGGTGAGTTTTCTAAGCATAAACTGTTATGTTTTTATTTTAAATGCTATGATACTTTCATGTTGTTCATTATAATTCAACCATACATTTTAATAGTTTGATTTTATTTCATTATATTATTTATATCTGGATAGAATTATAGTTTTTTTTTTTATTATTTTCATCATCTATTATAATTCATCAGTTTATATTACTATTTTGGATTCTATTCAATATTTCAATTGTACAATGAATGAACTATAATGATTTATTTCAGTAGTTCTTAGTTTCCTTCATTCTTACTTAGAAACTATGTCACTATGGGAAAGTGGATTGGATTTTGGCTAGTGAATCTATTGCTAGTGGTTGTTGTGTTGTTTTGTGATAGCTGCAGATTATAGGCTTTTGTGCCTGTGGTTGTTCAATTGTCTTTAAGCTCCTATAATGATCTGTCATTTTCATGGGCTTTAATTCGATAACAATATTTTGTTCATTACTATAAATTTTGGATTGTTGTTACATTAGTGTTGGCTGGAGGAATTATTTCATCTTTCTGCTAGAGATGTATTATGTTGCTGCTTGTAAAATGTTTTCGCTGTTTTCTATTTTCAGCTGGAGATTGGAATGTGCCACTTCATTTGTTTTGGATGGAGAATTCAGTCCATATTCAACAACTTTGTATTAAGTTTTCACTGGAGTTTTGGATTATGATGTTGTAGTTAGGGGTGTAAACGAGCCGAACACGAGCGAGTCATGCTCTTATATTTCGAGCTCAAAAAGTGTGTTCGTGTTCGGCTCGTTTGCTTAACGAGCCGAACACGAGCTGTTCACGAACAAAGAGTCCTTTTAACAAACCTAATCATGTAGCTATAAGACAATACGGGTTAGAGCAAGATTTAAAAATTATTATTTATATTAAAACATCATTTGAATCTAATTTAATTATTTTTATTCTATTTTCTTAATCAATATTTTAATTGATTATAAATCTTTGTAGCCTTGTAGTTCAATTGGATTTTTATTTTTTTAATCAATATTTTAATTGATTATAAATCTTTGTAGCTTTGTAGTCAATTAGATTTTTTTTAAATACTACTTAATATATATATATAAACTTGAAGAGCAGTATTTCGAGCCAAAACGAGCCGAACACGAACGAACACATCTTAGTTCGTGTTCGGCTCCTTAACTTATCGAACGAAATTAACGAGCCGAACACGAGCTTTTTAACGAACCGAACACGAGCTGTTCGCGAACAACGAGTCGTTTTGACAGCTCTAGTTGTAGTTAACAATGACTTTTTCTTGATACATGCTATTGGAATGGAAAGATTTTATTACAGCTAAATTGATTCTAGCTGTTGTCGCAATAGATTGTCTCGGTTTCCATCATTTTATTTGATGCTGAATTTTCAAGTTCTTTTTCACTTCAACGCCTTTCACTAAAGTTTATAGTTTTGGTCATGTCTTCTTTGTGTTGGTTTCATTTTATTTTTTAGTTGTTGATTATTTGTTTTAATTTGCTTGTTTAAGATTTACATACAGACCACTCAACCCTTTTGAATTTATACATCTAGCACCTAAACTTTATTTCTTACATATATATCTGCCAACTCATGCATAAGAAGGTGTGTTTCACCTTTAAAAGTTATGCCAACTCATGCATAAGAAGGTGTGTTTCACCTTTAAAAGTTAAAATGCTGCATTTTTTGATGTGATAAGAAGGATTTGGGTGGCATAAATGTTATAAAAAAAAATCTAGGTGCTTGATTTGTAAATACATAAGAAGTGGGAAGGGTGTATTCAGTTTGAGTTGCACATAGATGATTTCAACTCAACACACTCCTAAAGGAAACAATATTACATACGGGTTAACTACACCAGCTGGCTCAATTTGAGTTTAAATTTAAGTTCAAATTGAATAAATTGACTAAACTTTTGATTTATATTTCTATTAATTTGATTTGAGTTGAATTTAGGGGGCTATAGGTGAGTTTTACCCAAACATCCTTCTTACTGTGTCATATGGTTAATTATAACAACTCAGCAATTTTGAGTCCAATTATGAATTTTGATTTTGGTAGCCAAAACAAGCCTTTTGGGACACTTGGCTAAGCTCAATTCATTTAATTTGTTTTATTTTGTTTGAATTTCAAAAGGCGCCCTTGGGTATTCTACTATCTTGCCCACAATTTTAAAGTTTGAATTCTACTCAAGTATGTTTCTCAATAACATATAAATTAATTTAGTGCATTAGAACCAAATGCTTGAGTAATGGGGTTAAATTGGTGTAGTGGATCTCATAGGGTAACTAAGGGTCTGTTTGGGGCACTGCAGCTTATTGAATAATTTGTTGATAAGCTGATTAAAAATAATCTGCTGATAAGCTAGGTGCGGTGACTATAAAAAATTTTTATTTTTATGGAAAAATCAGACCGCTGCCAAAAAGCTGTCACCGCACCTAGATAGATGCGGTGTGAAAACTCTGTTTTCAGCGTTTTCAAAAAATATAAGCTGGCAAAACACAGTTTACCCAAACAGTCCAGGTGCGTTTTCAAAACGCCACCGCACCAAATAAGCTGCCTAAAACGGGCCCTAAGTGTTGATTTGGTTTACTGTTTGGTTCTTAGTGACCTAAATGTGGTCTGCTTGACTTCACTCTAGGTGGTCAATGACTAATATTAAGTTCATTTCAAATCGAGAGAGAACAGATGATATTGGGTTCGAATTTATTGCTTTGTGTAGTGTTCACTTAGCCACTAAGAAAATATATTAAGGACCTAACTAAAGAGCTCCTATAATAAGACTGAATCTTAGGCTCTAAGGAAGGCGAGGCAGTTGATTTTATTTCAGGCAAGAGGTAAAAAGAACANTTAGTGTTCACCTAGCCACTAAGAAAATATATTAAGGACCTAACTAAAGAGCTCGTATGATAAGACTGAATCTTAGGCTCTAAGGAAGGCGAGGCAGTTGATTTTATTTCAGGCAAGAGGTAAAAAGAACAACTCATTGAATGAAAGGGATACAATCAAGCCAAGAAAGTCATGATGTCAATATCAGCATGTTGAAACAAACCTTGAAGAATATGATGTAGATTATTAAAAAAGTGCAAAACATAGCATGCGAATTTGCTGGAGATAGAAAGTAGTGTGATGTTAAAGTATCACAAAGGTATGGAAACATATTAATCTCATTATATACACCGTTATTAAGGATTTGATGAATGAAGATGAGCCAAAATCTTATAAAAAAGCCACCAATGTTATTGAAAATTATGCATTGAGGAAAACAATACGTAGGCATAGACAAAGAACTAGCGGTTCTGTGAGAAGAAAGAAAAATAAAAAGGGATGAGATTCAAAAAAAAAAATAGTTGTAATGGGCTTCCAAGAAAATTGTGGCCTACCCAAGACTCATTCATCAAAACTAATATGTAAAAATATTAAACTTATATATNTTGAAACAAATCTTGAAGAACATGATGTAGATTATTAAAAAAGTGCAAAACATAGCATGTAAATTTGCTGGGGATAGAAAGTAGTGTGATGTTAAAGTATCACAAAGGTATGGAAACATATTAATCTCATTATATACACCGTTATTAAGGATTTGATGAATGAAGATGAGCCAAAATCTTATAAAGAAGCCACCAATGTTATTGAAAATTATGTCATTGAGGAAAACAATACGTAGGCATAGACAAAGCACTCGAAACACCAAAAGATGATAAGTAACTAGCGGTTCTGTGAGAAGAAAGAAAAATAAAAAGGGATGAGATTCAAATAAAAAATAGTTGTAATGGGCTTCCAAGAAAATTGTGGTCTACCCAAGATACAGGAATATCTTACCAATTATGAGACTCATTCATTAGGAACTTTCCTACCATGATTCTTGAATTTAGCATTGAGCTAGAACAAGTAGAAGCTTACAAGAAATAAAATACAAGAATTAACTTGATGGTCACATTGAAGTGTTAAGAGTAGTTCATGTAAATCTTAATCTTAACAATTTGACATGTATAATTATTTCTTAGAATTTTTTTTTTTTTTTGTAAGATGGTTGTGAATCCTTGGATGTTTCACAGTTAGACTATAATATGATATCAATCAATAAGATTACTCAAGATATGAAATGTCCGTATAAATTCTTTATGAACTCTTATGAATTTCAGGTGGTGGAATCGAGAAAAATACTTGACAGTATTAAAATGCATAAACGTTTGTAGCTGCTCATAAAAAATTTCTGCCTAAACACAAATGAACACATCCCTATATTTACCTCAATTTTCTAAGTATGTTTAGTCTATATCTATCGAAAAACAGATCGTGTTATGACATTATTGTTTGGGTCATCTTAAATTCAATTTCATTGCTTAAGTCGTATCATCAATTATTTATCAATAAAAAAACCATTGTGAGAGATTCGTCAATTCGTCAAACACACTCGAAATAATAATCTCATCATTCAAGGTAAACCCACATTCTTTTTTCAGTATACACAACGATATTTATAGATCTTCAAAGATGAAAACTTTGTGGAATTAGATGGGTTGTGTCATTTATTGACGACCATAGTAGGACTACTTGGCCATTCTGCTGAAGGAAAAATCCAATACAACTCAAATCTTTCAAACATTTCATGACAATTCAAACTCTCTTCTACTGTATAATTTAAATTTTTAAATTAAAAAAATTGAAAAAAAATATTTCAACCCTATCCTTAGCAATATCTTAAGTAAAAAAAAAATGAAATTGTCCATCATCCATGTTAGTTCATATTTTGATAACCCACAACAATATGGGATAACTGAGAGAAAGTACAATCATTTCCTTGAAATATCCCGCTCAATTATGATTTCATCAAGCTCCAAAATATTTTTAATAGTAAACAATTTTTATTGCAACATACCTCAAATCAAATTCCAGTCAAGTTTGTAACTTTAAAACACCATTTTATGCTTTGACATTTGCTTGAAAAAAAAAAAAAATTTTTAATACACCAAATTCCAACCTAAACCCTAAACCCAAATAAAATAAAATAAAATATTAGCAACGAGAAACACATAACAAGCACTGATAGCCCCTAAAAAAAAAAAAAAAAATTTANAATTTTACACCAATAAAGATTCTTCCGACATTAAAAACATGCCACTACGGCAAACTGAAACGTCCAAATGTCATCATGTGCATTGAGGATTAACATATAATTTGAAGCGCCATGTTTTCTTTCCAATAAGCTGACAGACTAACGGGAAAAAATAAATCAGAAGATGGTGATAAAAGCGACAATATTTTGTATGAAAAAATGAGCTAAAAGCATTTGTTTAAAAACAAACAAAATCAAGGAAGATTTACATACATACCAGTCAATTCCTACGTACTCACAAATCTAACACTTAGCTTTTCAATTTTTACATGCCATCTTGCCCATGCATGAAATATATGCATTTTGGTTGTCTCATGTGTGCTATGAAATATTTGGGTGGTATCATGTAAAACATAAAGTTTAGGAGTTAGATATGCANACTGAAGTTTATAGTTTTGGTTATGTCTTCTTTGTGTTGGTTTCTTTTTAGTTTTTAGTTGTTGATTATTTGTTTTAATTTGCTTGTTTAAGATTTACATACAGACCACTCAACCCTTTTGAATTTATACATCTAGCACCTAAACTTTATTTCTTACATATATATGCCAATACATGCATAAGAAGGTGTGCTTCACCTTTAAGAGTTAAAATGCTGCATTTTTTAATGTGATCAGAAGGATTTGGGTGGCATAAATGTTAAAAAAAAAAAATCTAGGTGCTTGATTTGTAAATACATAAGAAGTGGGACGGGTGTATTCAGTTTGAGTTGCGCATAGATGATTTCAACTCAACACACTCCTAAAGGAAACAATATTGCATGTGGGTTAACTACACCAGCTGGCTCAATTTGAGTTTAAATTTAAGTTCAAATTGAATAAATTGAGTTAACTTTTGATTTATATTTCTATTAATTTGATTTGAGTTGAATTTAGGGGGCTATAGGTGAGTTTTACACAAACATCCTTCTTACAAGGTCATATGGTTAATTATAACAACTCACCAATTTTGAGTCCAATTATGAATTTTGATTTTGGTAGCCAAAACAAGCGTTTTGGGACACTTAGCTAAGCTCAATTCATTTAATTGGTTTTATTTTGTTTGAATTTCAAAAGGCGCCCTTGGTATTCTACTATCTTGCCCACAATTTGAAGGTTTGAATTCTACTCAAGTATGTTTCTCAATAACATATAAATTACTTTAGAGTAATGGGGTTAAATTGGTGTAGTGGATCTCATAGGGTAACTAAAGCGTTGATTTGGTTTACTGTTTGGTTCTTAGTGACCTAAATGTGGTCTCCTTGACTTCACTCTAGGTGATCAATGACTAATATTAAGTTCATTTCAAATCAAGAAAGAACAGATGACATTGGATTCGAATTTATTGCTTTGTTTAGTTTTCACCTAGCCACTAAGAAAATATATTAAGGACCTAACTAAAGAGCTCGTATGATAAGACTGAATCTTAGGCTCTAAGGAAGGCGAGGCAGTTGATTTTATTTCAGGCAAGAGGTAAGAAAAACAAATCATTGAATGAAAGGGATACAATCAAGCCAATAAAGTCATGATGTCAATATCAGCATGTTGAAACAAATCTTGAAGAATATGATGTAGATTATCAAAAAAGTGCAAAACATAGCAATGTGAATTTGCTGGAGATAGAAAGTAGTGTGATGTTAAAGTAACTATGGAAACATATGAATCTCATTATATACACCGCTATTGAGGATTTGATGAATGAAGATGAGCCAAAATTTTATAAAAAAGCCACCAATGTTATTGAAAATTATGTCATTGAGGAAAACAATAAGTAGGCATAGACAAAGCACTCGAAACTCCAAAAGATGATAAGTAACTAGCGGTTCTGTGAGAAGAAAGAAAAATAAGAAGGGATGAGATTCAAATAAATAAAAAATAGTTGTAATGGGCTTCCAAGAAAATTGTGGTCTACCCAAGAAACAGGAATATCTTACCAATAATGAGACTCATTCATTAGGAACTTTCCTACCATGATTCTTGAATTTAGCATTGAGCTAGAACAAGTAGAAGCTTATAAGAAATAAAATACAAGAATTAACTCGATGGTCACAATGAAATGTTAAGACTAGTTCATGTAAATCTTAATCTTAACAATTTGACATGTATAATTATTTCTTAGATTTTTTTTTTGGTAAGATGGTTGTGAATACTTGGATGTTTCACAGTTAGACTATAAGATGATATCAATCAATAAGATTACTCAAGATATGAAATGTCTATAAAAATTCTTTAGGAACTCTTATGAATTTCAGGTGGTGGAATCGAGAAAAGTACTTGACAGTATTAAAATGCATAAACGTTTGTACCTGCTCGTAAAAATTTTTTGCCTAAACACAAATGAACACATCCCTATATTTACCTCAATTTTCTAAGTACGTTTAGTCTATATCTGTAAAAAAACAGATAATGTTATGACATTATCATTTGGGTCATCTTAAATTCAATTATATTGCTTAAGTTGTATCATCATTTGTTTATCAATAAAAAACCCATTGTGAGAGATTCGTCAATTCATCAAACACACTCGAAATAATAATCTCATCATTCAAGATAAACCCCACATTCTTTTTTCATTATACACAGCGATATTTATAGATCTTCAAAGATGAAAACTTTGTGGAATTAGATGGATTGTCATTTATTGACGATCATAGTAGAACTACTTGGGCTTTCTACTGAAGGAAAAAATCCGAAACAACTCAAATCTTTCAACATTTCATGGCAATTCAAACTCACTTCTACAATATAATTTAAATTTTCAATATATATATATATATATATATNAACATGTTTAAAATATATTCAGTCATTTTTAAAAACATTAAGACATTTTTTTCAGCAGTTCGAGTGTTTTCAAAAAAAATAATAAGTTGACTTATTTAAAAAAAAATCAAAACATGTGAAAAATATATCAATGATTCCAAACATTTTCATGATATNACAATGAATATAATTTGTACACCTATAACGAAAATTTAGAATTATCTAATGTTTAGATAATTTTCATTTATCCTAAACTAATTAAATAGAAGAATCTTTTAAGCTGCTGACAAATCCTTTCAAACTGACAATCTCACTAAATTTTAACAAACAATTTTATACCAATAGAGATTCTTCCCACATTAAAAACATGCCACTACGGCAAACTGATACGTCCAAATGTCATCATGTGCATTGAGGATTAACATAAAATCTGAAGCGCCATGTCTTCTTTCCAATAAGCTGAGACTAACGGGAAAAAATAAATCAGAAGATGGTGATAAAAGCGACAATATTTGGCACGAAGAAATGAGCTACAAGCCTTTGTTAAAAAAAAAAAACAAAATCAAGGAAGATTTACATGCATACCAGTGAATTCCTACGTACTCACAAATGTAACACTTAGCTTTTCAATTTTTACATGCATGCCATCTTGCCCATGCATGAAATATATGCATTTTGGTCGTCTCATGTGTGCTATGAAATATTTGGGTGGTATCATGTAAAACATAAAGTTTAGGAGTTAGATATGCAAATATATGGGAATTAGAGGTATGCATGTAAATGCCCCTAAAATCAATGCGCCAAACACCAAACAAACTTCCAAGTCCTAAGCTCCTTTCCATTAGAATCAGACATTACGGCTTCTTTCAAAAATCATTACTATGAAATAAAAGCTGACGAGAAAAACACAGCATAAAATCAAGTCGAGCAATGCGTTAGTAAATATAGCAACGCATTTGACTCAGGCTCAGCGAGAAGAGAGAGAGAGAGAGATCCTAATTTAAATGTCACAATAATTGAGCGGCATATGGCATCTTAATCTCTGATTTGCATAAAGGTTCTGCAAATTTCAAGTTGATCTTAGTGGTGGCGAAACAAGAATCACTCCGTCTCCTCTGACAAAAAGAAAGGGCATAGTACGCCTTGTAGTCTGGAGAAAAATANTCCTAAAATCAATGCGCCAAACACCAAACAAACTTCCAAGTCCTAAGCTCCTTTCCATTAGAATCAGACATTACGGCTTCTTTCAAAAATCATTACTATGAAATAAAAGCTGACGAGAAAAACACAGCATAAAATTAAGTCGAGCATTGCGTTAGTAAATATAGCAACGCATTTGACTCAGGCTCAGCGAGAAGAGAGAGAGAAAGAGATCCTAATTTAAATGTCACAATAATTGAGCGGCATATGGCATCTTAACCTCTGATTTGCATAAAGGTTCTGCAACTTTCAAGTTGATCTTAGTGGCGGTGAAACAAGAATCACTCCGTCTCCTCTGACAAAAAGAAAGGGCATAGTACGCCTTGTAGTCTGGAGAAAAATACACAAAAATATGTTAAAAAGGCATGCTACGCCATTTTGCATTTTATTCAAGAAAAATTAGCTCAACTCTTGCTGACAGAATGAGAGAAATGGTAACCTTTTTAACAGTTTATTGCACTCAAAACTGACAAAAGTTATTTAGGGGGTGTGTTATAAATTGAAGAGCAAGTACCATATGTGAAAAAAATAACATGCGGGTAAAAACGATCTGCTCACTGCATAAATCTAAATCATCTACCTAGTTAAATATGTTCGAGAGACTGGCCCCACTTATGGTATTAGTACGTTTTTGGTACAACATGAGTACAAGGCTAATGGCTCGGTGCATCCTTATTGTGGTAGGCAGCATCTTCTGCAGAAGATTGAGTTTTGATGTGATCAAACTTGTAGGATTTTTAAGCTGTAATACTTTTAAGTTTAATACTTTGCATAGTTGAAAGAGATTAGCCGCATTGACGTCTAATAGAACAAGCAGTTAGATTTTGAATCTTATGAAGCACTCAAAATCTGCAAAAATAGTTAAATTTAAGATCTTTTAAACCTACCAAGCGATAAAGGAATTTGGAAGAAATCTTAGGGGGCATTTGGGGTTTATTTTATTTATTTTTATGTCTACTTTATTTTGGTTGTGTTAATTTAAAATAAGACATGTTTAAAGTATATTCAGTCGTTTTTAAAAACATTAAGACATTTTTTTCAGCAGTTAGAGTGTTTTCAAAAAAAAAAAAAAGTTGACTTATTTAAAAAAAAATCAAAACATGTGAAAAATATATCAATGATTCCAAACATTTTCATGATATATTAGAACCATCTGTTCAAGAATAAGTCAAGTTTGCAGTAAGAAAAATTAAAGTGTGATCATATTTAAACTTTTTACAAGGTTAATGTCTCTGTGGACAAGGATTCTCTAATATGCATCCTATCTCATAGTATTCCTCATCCGGTTAAATCTAACAGGAATTTTTCCTCGAGAAAGGCCATTTAAATTTACTCGCATACATTATGTTTGCCATGAACCCCTATCTGCATTGCCCATCTTCTCAAGCAGTGTGAGTATATTAGAAAGAAAGGCAAATACCATTTCTAATGCAACTAAAACAAATATGGCATGATTGGACTCAACTCATGTTATTTTAGATTTTAAAACCCAAAGCAAGCTGCCATATCCGAACGACTTGCACAACTTTTTTAAGAGCTGGAGTCACCAATAGAAGTAAAAGACTAATATGTACCTAGGTCTTAAATATACTGCATTGGTGTGATAAGAAGGCGATCATAGCAACTAGACAACAGCACCATTGACACATGATATAAAGATTATGAGACTAATTTCATAAGCTCGTTTACTTAAACAATAAGTTGATGAATGCCAAATCCACTATTACAAATACGAAATGCAGTTTTAGAACATTAGGAGATAAGGAGGAAATCAAGATGGGCATAACAAAAACTCAAATCCTTCGAAGGAGATCTATCTACAGTGAAGAAACTAAATTTAGGGAATGGTTTGCGAACTAAGCCGGCATCACAATATCATTACTTGGTGAGGACTGCAAACAAGAATATTAAAGGCTAAAAATAGTCATCTGACTATTTGTATGAGGTCATTTTAACCACAAAGTCTAAATAACTGTCAAATTAGTCTCCATACCAAGAGCTAAAATAATCCTCCATGTGGACTTTTTCAAGCCATATTAAAAGAATTTGGGGGCTACATAAACATTTTTATAGAGTCTGGGATTAAAATGACCCCTTGCAAAGAATCAAAGGATCATTTTTACACTTTCCTTCAAACAAGAAGTTGGTATAAAAATAAGGAAGATCTGTTTCTTATCTTCATGCCCCATAGAAAGCTATTAACGATACAAAAATAATAATAATAAATAAATAAACTTAACACCTAATCTAGCTAATTAAGCGGCTGGTTTGATAAGGCCATCATGACGAGGCCGGTGATGATGATGNGCCACAGAGTCTAAATAACTGTCAAATTAGTCTCCATACTAAGAGCTAAAATAATCCTCCATGTGGACTTTTTCAAGCCATATTAAAAGAATTTGGGGGCTACATAAACATTTTTATAGAGTTTGGGATTAAAATGACCACTTGCAAAGAATCGAAGGATCATTTTTACACTTTCCTTCAAACAAGAAGTTGGTATAAAAATAAGGAAGAGCTGTTTCTTATCTTCATGCCCCATAGAAAGCTATTAACGATACAAAAATAATAATAAATAAATAAATAAGCTTAACACCTAATCTAGCTAATTAAGCGGCTGGTTTGATAAGGCCATCATGACGAGGCCGGTGATGATGATGCAAATTACCCTAGTTGTGACTAGTGGGCAAATTCATATTCTCCTCTTTCCAAGCTAGATGCAAACATGGCTGAAGATGATGAAGAAAATGATAGGCTTACCATTCATGAAAGATAGATATCATTCATGAAGGATACAATTACACTTGAGGTAAAAGCCAAAGTGGACATCCTTACATATAATGGGACAATTAATGTCGGCGAACTCGCTGCATGGATTGACCAACATTAAGAGATACCCTTCGTCTAAAAAATGTTGAGTCATCATTATGTGTAGAATGCCCATCTAAAGATAAATTAACATCAATATGTGATTTTAGTGATCATGCGCTCCACCTAATAATGTATATAAAAGATCAATGAAATAAATAAAGCAATTTAAGACAATGTCAAGAGCAATCGATGAAATCAAAGGATTCCTACAACAACAACAACAACAAAGCCTTAATCCCACTACGTGGGGTCGGCTACATGAATCATTTTTCTCTGATGCGTCCTATTTAGTGTCATATTTTCATTTTTAATAAATTAAGATCATTTTTTATACAATAAACCCAAGTCTTCCTAGGTCTACCTCTGCCTTTCTTAACATAAGTCGAATCTAAAACATCTACTCTCCCAATCGGATCATCAAATGGTCGACGTTTAATGTGACCAAACCATCTAAGACGGCTCTCTCTAATTTTGTCCGTCACTGGAGCTACATCAACCCTATCATGGATATATTCATTTCGCATTTTATCTCTAAGTATAAAGCCAATCATCCACCTAATCATTCTCATCCCGGCAAATTGCAAACCACCTAAGTTGGAATAATTCTAAAGGTAAATCTCAAGGATGTATAAACTTAGATGAAATACACCACAAAACTTTATCCACAAATTGCAAATGAAGTTTGTTTCCAGTAAATGATCTCAATCAAGTTATGCATGATAATGATGGTCATGTAATGCAAGAATCAACATGAGAAAGAAAAGGCACCAAAATCTTCAAGACATTCTAAAATTATAAGAAAACATAAAAAAAATATAAAAAGACAAGCAACGCCCCAAAGCCTGCTCCAACTCTAATCCAAATGTTGAAAAGAACTTTGTGGTTATTGTCAAATATCTAGACATACCTAATAAAAATGTTGGGCAGTGCAGCCTGAACTCTTCCATAAAAGGTTGAATAATAACAGAAAAGGAAAAATTACGGTTGTTGATAGAAGTTGTAAGATAAAAAATTGCAGGATAGATTCCTGGCTTGTATTACTAAATCCTATTATAGCGTCAGTCCAAAGTAAGTTTCAGCCTCTCGAGTTCTAATAGAATCCCATATTTGATGTAGTGGAATAATAGCTACTTAGGAAAACTTCAATCTCATGCTATAGTGCAAAGAAACAAAATAAGTCAATCTGCAATCCAACCCTAAACAATCACAAATCAATAGGAAACAGGAAATACGATAGTGCAAAGATTTAAAAATAACAAAGTATTCATACCGATTTTAATCAACAACAAATCAACCATAGGAACATTGTCAACAAAGCCAAAAAAGAAATTAGACAAACCAAGAGAAAAAAAACCAACTGAAACAGTCATAAAAATAAAGCACAACAAACATCTAAACAAAAAAAATCTATTCTCGATAAGAATCATCATCGTAGACATTTGTTTTTATAAGAACATTAAAAAATGAAAAATTCATTAAAAAAAATGAAAAATGTTGTTAAAAGAAAGCACTAAATAAGATAAAATACAATTTTAATGCCCACTTAATTAAGGATACTCCCCTTATTATTTTCTTCATTTTGTACTCCACTTACATGTTTATATACTGAGAGCACATTTTCATAAATAATATACAAAATTTCTCTCTTCTAACAATGTAACAAAAGTTCTAAAACCTAATTGTTTCCTAGTTCTGATTGATCTCATCCCAATCTCATTAGTTGCCTGCGCAAAAGAAAAAAAAAGAAGAAAAATGCCCTTCTCCCATTGCTCTTCACCCTTTCCCTATCCTTCAAGCAACCAAAGTTGTGTTTTTAAACATAACAAGGGTTTGTTTGGGGCAGCTGCAGCTTATCCAGATAATAAGCAGTTCATCCTGAATAAGCTACTGATCAACAGTTTATCCTGAATAAGCTACTGATCAACAGTTTATCCTGATAAGCAAGCTGGCTATTTGAAAACAGCTCATTTGTAGTTGTTTATGAATAAATGATTATTCTGTCTCTGTTATGTAATGTTGTTTGTAACGGAACTGTTTGACAATATATTCGATACTGCAGAAACAGAAAAATAAATTTTATTTTTGAGAGTGTATCTATGTTTTAAATTTTCTGATTTTTTATCCCTAAAAGCTTCATCAGAACATTTTTATCATGCTTAAATAGCTAGTCATGGTTTTTCATTATAATATATAAGATTGGAGATCAAAGATACAATTTGATGCGGCATTAGGCATTGGAAACTATTATCAACAAGTAGGGAGAAAGGAAATGCGGTAGAAATAAAGTTACAACTTCAAACACTTAAATCAGCCCTAATAAAAAAAAAAGAAAACGCAAAAGTAATCCTTATAAAAACAAAAGCCTCTAGTGGGGTATAGCTGCTTCATATGCCTCATAAAATGTGAAGTTATCCATACATTCGCACAATATATTCATTTGCAGAACCATGCCTAAAAATCTATTTTAGATGAAACTACAACTAATAAGGGATAACTCGTAATAATCAAGGGTTTCTTTGCAAAGTTCAAGCCTTAACCCCAAATTTGAACTGATTTTAAACCAATATAACTAGCACATTGGGCAATTTTCCCGTTTATCCCAAAAATTTTATATATTTGCATATCTAGCACCCAAACTTTGATCCTTAGCACAAATATCACTGCTAGAATTTTGATTTCATCATTGACAAATCTTACAAAGCATAAAAAATGACAATCAAACATCTCCGACCGAACACCCGAAATCCAGAAACTCCTGCAGGACTGTAGTGCATTCCTTCTACGCCAAATCCTCAAAAAGCACAAAAACGCCTCTCGTAAATCCCAAAGAGGCGCTGATTCATGATATATCTGCGAATCGGCAGACTTAAGTAAACCCGGGACAAACAAAGAAGAACTAGGGCGCAAATATGCTTACCTTAGTCTGAGTGGTGTGGATGGATGAGAAATATGGGAGTTTTAGAGTCTCTGTAAGGAGCCATCCCTTCGTTGCCATCCCAGCCATGTATCGCGAAAATGATTTTCGTCGCGGGAGAGAAGCGATCGTGAGAAGATAGACGTGAGAGAGACGAGGGGTAGGCGGGGTAAAAGCGGCAAACGAAATGCGGGCCGCAGAGAAGAGGGCAGGCGGAGTAAAAGTGCGACCAAAACACGAGCCGCAGGGTGAATCCCGCGGCCAGATTATTAAATAATCAAAACCTCTGTTTTTCAAAACTCAGTCTAAACGTGTTTACCAAACGGGAGGGCAACGTTTTGAAAACACCGCCCGCACTTATAAGCTGGCCCAAACGAACAATAAGTCACTCTACATACATCCACCACAATCAATTATCTATCACCTTCTTTTTATCAGTTTGCATCACACATTTCTATTATTTCTATTTCCGTAACATAACAAGAGGCCCTTAGACTATGANAAAAAACGCCTCTCGTAAATCCCAAAGAGGCGCTGATTCACGATATATCTGCGAATCGGCAGACTTAAGTAAACCCGGGACAAACAAAGAAGAACTAGGGCGCAAATATGCTTACCTTAGTCTGAGTGGTGTGGAAGGATGAGAAAGATGGGAGTTTCAGAGTCTCTGTAAGGAGCCATCCCTTTGTTGCCATCCCAGCCATGTATCGCGAAGATGATTTTCGTCGCGGGAGAGAAGCGATCGTGAGTAGATAGACGTGAGAGAGACGAGGGGCAGGCGGGGTAAAAGCGGCGAACGAAATGCGGGCCGCAGAGAAGAGGGCAAGCGGGGTAAAAGTGCGACCGAAACACGAGCCGCAGAGTGAATCCCGCGGCCAGATTATTAAATAATCAAAACCTCTGTTTTTCAAAACTCAGTCTAAACGTGTTTACCAAACGGGAGGGCAGCGTTTTGAAAACACCGCCCGCACTTATAAGCTGGCCCAAACAAACAATAAGTCACTCTATATACATCCACTACAATCAATTATCTATCACCTTCGTTTTATCAGTTTGCATCACACATTTCTATTATTTCTATTTCCGTAACATAACAAGAGGCCCTTAGACTATGAATAATTAAATGGGCGCATTTTTTAATCATTATCTACAAGGGCTAAAGATATCTCTAGTCAATGGGTATCATTTCAAAGTTCTATGATGATGGCTCTATTGCTTGCTACATTCTCACCAATTCTGGATTGAACTTCATCAGCTTCTATTTGTTACCAGTTAAAGCATTTTATAAGGAGCAACCTCCCTAATATGTTGCTCAAAAGAAGAATAAAATTTGCAAGTTTTGAAAAGCAAGAATTGGAATTAAGTCGCTGTACCTAGTTCTATGAATTTTATAAGATGTGTTGGGTTATATAGTATTAGAATTGATCAAGCCATCTTTTATTTGGCACTTCATCTGCCGAAGTGATTGCATAATAGTGTAAAACTCTTGATCATAATTTGAATATATTTTCTTAACTCATTCATTTTATCACTAAAGAAAATAAACAAATGTGTTTGTAATGACCTAAAACTCCTAATCCATATACTGAATGCATCAAAAAAAAAAAAATTCCAACCTAAATGAGGTAGACGTTTAGCAAGTGTACTAATAAGCCTCCATTAAATGTACAATCACCACGTTATTTCCAATTAAGATTTATGTTCATAAGACCGTTTATTAATGACAAGCTAAAAAAAGGGAAAACCATTGTATGAAAAAAAATAAGAAAAATGGCAATGGGGCTCATCATCCCTCAGGATCTTTAATGAAAAACACACTTTTGATGCTGCGTGAAAAATAAGAACAAAGATTCATAGTTGTGATGGGCGTAATCATAATATTAAATACTTAATGAAGCATTTATGGAGACTCCAAAATCTCATGTGTATTAGCAGATGTTAGTTAATTGGTATTTACATTGTCTTCATCAAAAGAGAATATTAGTGTGCATGAAATAAAAAATTCACCCCTTTGAGGTGATATTATTTATCGCAAGTAAATTAATAAAAGAATATGTACTCAAATTTTGTTCAAAATATGAGAAAAATGATAGTGCAAGTAATTTAGGAACAAATTTCGTATTTGTTGGGTACTAACACTATAAAACATCTACTAAGCCTTTTGAATCAATGCACCCTAAAAAAAAAATCAAATCAATTTTAATAAAAAAAGCAACATTAAATCTAAAGAAGCTAACAATGAACAATTTCACCCTACTCTTTTTTCAAGTCAGAAAATGGAAAATGACTTTCCAACATCTATTTCTCTCTTCAATAACTTAAACTTCGATGTAGACCAACAAAATTAAGAGGCTCACCAAGATAATCATGGCAATAATACCTCAAGTTAAAAGAAAACGTATTTAGCAACTAATATCGTTAACCATTGATAATGGGATGTACATTGAAACGACTGTTCTTTTGTTCCTTATTTAACAAAAGAAAGCCATGCACCATTTTATAAAAATGGACCTTCACCACTCCTCTTTCCTGCATACTGATCGACGACTCTTCACATTTTCAATTGTAGAATCCCTCATATCAAAAACAAGATGGATAGGTCAGCATAACTTAACATCTCAAGATGTGTTTAGACAATGTCTAGCTTTAATTTTGAGGAAAAAAAAGAATGATACAAAATTTTAACATGTAAAATACATGCTAGGGCATTTCATAGATGTGTCCTAACTCATATTGAACATCAACACACGAGGCTTTTTAAAGCTTTTTTGCTTCATATAAGTCAACACCTCAAACAACACTCAGACAAAAATGAATGGAGTATAATGAATTAATTATGACAGTGATATTCAGGTGATTGTTTGTTGGGAAGTATCCAAATTTATAACAAACGTCTCAATATGTAGAAATTACATTTGGATAATTAGAACATTGTTAATTGTCTATTTCTTTTACATAGTTTTGCTTTTCAGACGACAACCACAGCTCTACTTGGCTATAAATTTCTTGTTATTTTGCAAAAATATCTACGTTAGTAAGTATCTTTTTAGAACCAAATCAGGCAGAGGACAATAGTAACAAAAAAATAGTAATCAAAATTTAACCAGAAAATAAAAATTTTATGGGGGCATTTACATAAATACCACCAAATTCCCTATGAATTTGCATAGATAACACCCAAAATTTGCTTTTTACATTCATAGCACAGAAATCTTTTATATCACATCAAAGATATCACTATTTTTAGTTTTTAAAAAGTAAAATACACCTTTTCATGCAGAAGCAAGTAGCATATAGGTAAAAATTTAAGTTTAGGAGTTAGCTAAGTAAACACAAAAGCATTGAGAGGTATAAGCATGTAGATCTTCCAAATTTATAATAATCAGAACTCTCCAAAAATTATTATCCCCGCAACTATTTAACAATTAGTTTTAGAAACATCTATAGTTGGCCCCAAATAGAACTTTAAAATATTAAAAACTGTATAATATTCAAATCAACATTGCCTCACATTTTCCTTTATTTTCAGCTTACTATGATAGGTTTTATAGAATAAATGAATTAAAATTCATTTCACATCTCCAAAATATAAAGCCAACCTTTTGGTTGAAATATGCTGCCTTTGGTCACCAAGTGAAAGGACAGAGATTCAAACCAACCCTAGAAAATTAAAAAAATAAAAAAGGATTATAACTTATGACCTATTTTTGGTTTAAAAAAAAAGCATTTCTTGATTAGTCATACTTCTTTAGTTTTTGAGTGCAATTATGCATCTCAAGAATTTCCATTCAACACAAGAAGAATCCAGCCACAGAAGCAGTTTTTGTTTCATAGTACCCATTTAATGTTTTACCTTTTGTCAATGAAACGGAGACATAAATACCCCAACCAATATGTTATAATTACATGGTTATAAAAATCATACTAGCCACAAACCTCAACCTCAGCAAATGAAACCACGAAACCATACTAAGCAACAAAGCAATGTGATCCGCTGAGAACAGCAAAAGCTATGTAAGGTAAAATTTGAAGTTTAAGGAAAAGCTCCAGCAAGAAATCAATGTGGACAAGATGGAAAAGATCTCTCTCTTGTCTCCCCCCTTCAAGTGATGCTGAGAAGATCTCAGCTTAAAGAGAAATATCTTATGAGAATTCTGAACTTTGTGGGGAAGATCATTGCGAGCTCATTCTCAATTGAGCCCTTCTATCTAAGATCAATAAATGTTTTTTCTTATGATGAATTTGCATAGTTCCTATGCTTAAGATTTTGAGAATGATTCAATTTTTGTGTACAACATTCATTTTATGTTTAAATTTTCATATGCAGAAATATATCCTTTCTTGATTTGTCCCCCTTCACATACTCCTACATGAAGACATATTGCAAGCATATTATAAACAAGATTTTTGAAGAGCATATAAAATAAGGGTGGTAATATTCTGTTTTGTGCTTTCTATCATAGGCCATTTTTCAGCCATATGTCTACAAAATAGAAATCAATGGCTTTTTAGCAGCATCTTTTTACCCTAGTTTTTCAAGAATAACTTTTCACCTCAATATTCAAGAAGTAAAATTTGTACCCATAAAAACTTTAATCAGCTCGAAAATATAGACAAATTCACAGGATCCAATTTATATCATACAAAAGTCAACAAATTAATGTTTTGTGTTAGCATCAGTCAAACATTGCTCACTATCATGTTCAATCTGAATCAAAGAACCAAAATTGAAAACTAGATAAAAGTTTATCTTAACAACATATTTAGTAATGAGAAACGTTGAAAATCCAAAAAAAAAAAATCACATTTAAAATTTTCCTAAAACCACTGAATGCAAAGAGTGGACAGCCAAAATTGCCACATGAAATTTGGATTCGAGGATTAATCTAAGACAGAGGGCACTACTCTCTAGCAAATAGTATTTTTAGTTCCTCTGCACCTCCCTCTCCACATTTCACTTTATGCCAACATACTTACACATTACAACTATGATACGCCCAGTACTTAGCCAGTCCAGTAGGAACAGGCCTATTGCAATCCCGCCGGCCCACAGACCAGCCCGCCTTCGTCGCGGGAAGAAGGGGAGGCAATCGGGCAAGGCGCAGAGGAAGGAAAGGAAGGGGTGGGGTCCACTAGGGCCATAATCACATATTCAAAGAGGAGAAATTGATGGGAGTTCGGAGGAAAGTTTAGAAGGAAAGTTTAGAAGGAAAGTTTTCAAATGCTGTATGAGAATTCTATTAAGAGGGAACCTAGGGTTTATTTTATTTTTCATGCATGTTTTGTTGTTGTTGCTGTTTTCATTCCTCTTTCTAGGATTTGGGAGAGACGATCTACCTCTCAAATAGTAGATCAGTCTTGTATCTTGCTTATTTTCCTTTGATTGTTGTAAGATCAACCCTTATTTGTGTTTTTTCCACCTAACTATTGCGATTGTGTTGCCGTTTGTTTGCTGATTTTGTTGTTGAGACGTATCAAACTATTATGATCGCTAGCTATACAAGCTACACATTTCAACCCTGCATTCCACCCTAGCCAAAGGCAATTGCGCTCATGGTAAAATAATTATGGGTGTGTATTCGCATATTCATCCACACCAATTCGCCTGCACACAATTCACTTGGCATCAATAGCCAGGTTTTTTATTTTTAATCAAAACATGCTTTTGCCTATACATAGTGGAGGTTGATCATAATTGACAACATGAAAAATCCCAATACTTATAACTCAGCCTCAGTACACATCCTTCAACATTAGACAAAAACAGATTGGCGACATCAAGCCATCAACCTTGATAAAGGAACTTCTGTGTCTCCTTCCTAGGTGTTTTCTCCTCCAAACTTTTTCCCAGTAAAGATGATCAAAAGATCAAACTCACGACCAACAAATTCATCATTTTATGCTTACTCTAAAACCTGCAAGGCCTGATAGGATTTCCATCACTGTTGCTGAGGGCATAAAGAAAGTTGTGGTCGCAAACCAGATGCTCAAGAACATGAAGAAGGAAAGTGAGGCCCACTTTTTTTTCTTCCAATGTATTTGTTTTCATCCAGGTTTCAACTGCAAATTTTCCCTTTCTTTTTCTTGCCCTAGTAATTCTGAACTATTCATTAATTGCAAAGGAAAAAAACTGGAACTGAACCAATCAAGTTCTCTCTAAAGTTTTGTTCGAATGAGNCTCTGGGGCAAGATCATTCCCTCAGGTCCACGGGCCACTTCAATCCCAAGAAAGTATATGAGCTGTTCAAGATCATTCATCTCAATTTCATTACACAATCTTATCTTTAATCAGGTAATCTCTACCTTATTATCACCTATGACAATGATGTCATCAACATATGTAGCAAGTATGATGGTGTGGTCTTCATGCCGTCAAAAGAGCACAGTATGATATACATTGAACTGTTGATTTCTCATATCCACCGCTCAATGAGACTATTTCAAGTCATACAGTGACTTCCTGAGTCTACAAACCTTGCCCACTGTCTGGACTGTATCGAACATTAGTGGTATCTCCATATATACCTCATCCACTAACTCGTCATGAAGAAATGCATGTTTCACATCAAATTAGTGTAACCTAATCCACCTACCATTCACCGCCAGAGAAAACAGTGTCATCACTGTGCTCATATTTGTTACTAGTGCAAAGATTTCATCAAAGTCAATATCATATGTTTAACTATACCCTTTCTCCACCAGTCGTGTTTTGTATCACTCCACCTTTCTCTATAGAGTTTGCTTCACCGTGAAAATCTACTTGCACCCAAATACCTTTCTCTCCATTGATAGTGGCNCATTTTAGAGATAGACAACAATGTTCGTGATCACCAGTAAAAGACACATATTAAATGAAGCCTTTTGAGAGTATCAATCTCCCCATCAGAGGTCATAGTCAATAGACAAACTCATAACAACAAATGATGTTTCCATCAAATGGTGGAGTACTTAAGAACAGGTATGGAACTGCTTTGAGGAGCATAAATAGAAAAGCAAAACTTCAATGTCAAAAAAGAAATCAAGCAAGGAAAGGGATAAACATAAGCTTCACATTCAAACATAAAGCAAAACCTTCCAATGCGTAGGTTTACTGTTTGTACAAAAAAGCCAATATCAGAAAGTTCATAAAAATTGAAGGTTATATAATGAAACATGAATTGATAACTTACCCGAACAATCTCTTCATAAGTTTCATCATCAATCTCCACAGTAGTAATGATTTCCTCAACATCCCCAAGTATCATATTCAAATGTTGATCATAAGCCTACAAATCCAATAAAAAGAAGAGTTTGTTAATCATACAATAGGATCATAAATAAATAGAAAATCCTGCCACAAGAATCACAATTACGGGTATAAACGAGCCGAACACGAGCGAGCTGTGCTCGGCTCGTTTATATTTCGAGCTCAAAAGATGTGTTCGTGTTTGGCTCGTTTGCTTAACGAGCCGAACACGAGTTGTTCGCGAACAAAGAGTCCTTTTGACAGCCCTAATCACGTAGTCATAAGACGACAATGGTTGAACAAGATTTAAAAATTATTATTTATATTAAGACATCATTTGAATCTAATTTAAGAATTTTTATTCTATTTTCTTAATCTTTGATCGTGTTCGGCTCATTAACTTATCGAACGAAATTAACGAGCCGAACACGAGCTTCTTAACGAGTCGAACAAGAGCTGTTTGCGAACAACGAGCCGTTTTGCCAGCTCTAATCACAATGCTCACTAGCCAGCATATGCTAAACATAAAGAAAGAATTTTTCAGAAAAACCTAACATGTACATTCATAACATGGGCTTAANAGAACATCCTCACGTGGTTCTTAGTCCCAGCATAGGTCCGCAGCTTTGCCCTGATGTCCTTCAATTTTTTAATGTCATCCACTGATAATACAATCGATGGAACCATCGAGTTGAGAAGTCAGATGTAAGATAAGGCATGCGTAGTCCCCTGCTCATCCCTCTAGTCTCTAACCTACTAGACCAACCTCGATACGACACAATCACTCAGATACGTGGTCGGTCCATCAAGCTTCAGATGCACAAGAGGAAGATCTAGCTTCACCTAAGTCGAAGCACGTGCTGAAGTGGTGGCTCCCATCGAGATGCTAGCTCCCTTTATGAACCCAACTAAGACCTTCAAAACTTTAGGATCTATCTTCCCCATAAGTTACAATCATTTACCTCCCGCATTATCTATGTTTCCTGACATCCTCAAACACAACGATTCAAATCCATATCACACGCAATTTCCTCTTTCTTACATGATCTTGATTTATCTCACCATCAATATCAAACTCAATTTAACTATTATTTGCTTTGTATACCCGATCTGAAGCCCTTACCCGATTTTGTTCCATGCGAAGTTGCTTAAACCTCTCTGTTCCTGCGCACACAGGAGCTTGCACTTCCCCTCAGCTTCCCAGCAAACGAAGGAGTCGTTGTGTACGAAGACCATCGAAGCTCCCAATTGTCTTGAGCAGGGCTTGCTGGAAAGCAACAATGGGATCGTCAATTTCCCTCGCGGGTGATTAGAGCTAGTTCGGAAACCCTTGCAAGCGATTGGAGCTCGTTCAGAAGGCGCCCATGGGATACAAGCACAGGCAAGTCTCCAAGATTCTACTAGCAATGGAGGGAAGGGGGAAAGTTATTGGCTCGGCACATTCCAAGTTCAAGAAGCAGCAAGGCCTGCCTACAGTTTCCCGTTGGTCGGCAATTTCTTAAGACCGGTCGATACGCATTGTGCATTAGAGCTAGTTTAGAAAGCACCAACGAAATAGCGGTGCAGGAAGACCTCAGGAACTTNAGAAGAAAAATGCCCTTCTCCCATTGCTCTTCACCCTTTCGCTATCCTTCAAGCAACCAAAGTTGTGTTTTTAAACATAATAAGGGTTTGTTTGGGGCAGCTGCAGCTTATCCAGATAATAAGCAGTTTATCCTGAATAAGCTACTGATCAACAGTTTATCCTGATAAGCAAGCTGGCTATTTGAAAACAGCTCATTTGTAGTTGTTTATGAATAAATGATTATTATGTCTCTGTTATGTAATGTTGTTTGTAACGGAACTGTTTGACAATATATTCGATGCTGCAGAAACAGAAAAATAAATTCTATTTTTGAGAGTGTATCTATGTTTTAAATTTTCTGATTTTTTATCCCTAAAAGCTTCATCAGAACATTTTTATCATGCTTAAATAGCTAGTCATGGTTTTTCATTATAATATATAAGATTGGAGATCAAAGATACAATTTGATGCGGCATTAGGCATTGGAAACTAATATCAACAAGTAGGGAGAAAGGAAATGCGGTTGAAATAAAGTTACAACTTCAAACACTTAAATCAACCCTAATAAAAAAAAAAGAAAATGCCAAAGTAATCCTTATAAAAACAAAAGCCTCTAGTGGGGTATAGCTGCTTCATATGCCTCATAAAATGTGAAGTTATCCATACATTCGCACAATATATTCATTTGCAGAACCATGCCTAAAAATCTATTTTAGATGAAACTACAACTAATAAGGGATAACTCGTAATAATCAAGGGTTTCTTTGCAAAGTTCAAGCCTTAACCCCAAATTTGAATTGGTTTTAAACCAATATAACTAGTACATTGGGCAATTTTCCCGTTTATCCAAAAAATTTTATATATTTGCATATCTAGCACCCAAACTTTGATCCTTAGCACAAATATCACTGCTAGAATTTTGATTTCATCATTGACAAATCTTACAAAGCATAAAAAATGACAATCAAACATCTCCGACCGAACACCCGAAATCCAGAAACTCCTGCAGGACTGTAGTGCATTCCTTCTACGCCAAATCCTCAAAAAGCAAAAAAACGCCTCTCGTAAATCCCAAAGAGGCGCTGATTCACGATATATCTGCGAATCGGCAGACTTAAGTAAACCCGGGACAAACAAAGAAGAACTAGGGCGCAAATATGCTTACCTTAGTCTGAGTGGTGTGGAAGGATGAGAAAGATGGGAGTTTCAGAGTCTCTGTAAGGAGCCATCCCTTTGTTGCCATCCCAGCCATGTATCGCGAAGATGATTTTCGTCGCGGGAGAGAAGCGATCGTGAGTAGATAGACGTGAGAGAGACGAGGGGCAGGCGGGGTAAAAGCGGCGAACGAAATGCGGGCCGCAGAGAAGAGGGCAAGCGGGGTAAAAGTGCGACCGAAACACGAGCCGCAGAGTGAATCCCGCGGCCAGATTATTAAATAATCAAAACCTCTGTTTTTCAAAACTCAGTCTAAACGTGTTTACCAAACGGGAGGGCAGCGTTTTGAAAACACCGCCCGCACTTATAAGCTGGCCCAAACAAACAATAAGTCACTCTATATACATCCACTACAATCAATTATCTATCACCTTCGTTTTATCAGTTTGCATCACACATTTCTATTATTTCTATTTCCGTAACATAACAAGAGGCCCTTAGACTATGAATAATTAAATGGGCGCATTTTTTAATCATTATCTACAAGGGCTAAAGATATCTCTAGTCAATGGGTATCATTTCAAAGTTCTATGATGATGGCTCTATTGCTTGCTACATTCTCACCAATTCTGGATTGAACTTCATCAGCTTCTATTTGTTACCAGTTAAAGCATTTTATAAGGAGCAACCTCCCTAATATGTTGCTCAAAAGAAGAATAAAATTTGCAAGTTTTGAAAAGCAAGAATTGGAATTAAGTCGCTGTACCTAGTTCTATGAATTTTATAAGATGTGTTGGGTTATATAGTATTAGAATTGATCAAGCCATCTTTTATTTGGCACTTCATCTGCCGAAGTGATTGCATAATAGTGTAAAACTCTTGATCATAATTTGAATATATTTTCTTAACTCATTCATTTTATCACTAAAGAAAATAAACAAATGTGTTTGTAATGACCTAAAACTCCTAATCCATATACTGAATGCATCAAAAAAAAAAAAATTCCAACCTAAATGAGGTAGACGTTTAGCAAGTGTACTAATAAGCCTCCATTAAATGTACAATCACCACGTTATTTCCAATTAAGATTTATGTTCATAAGACCGTTTATTAATGACAAGCTAAAAAAAGGGAAAACCATTGTATGAAAAAAAATAAGAAAAATGGCAATGGGGCTCATCATCCCTCAGGATCTTTAATGAAAAACACACTTTTGATGCTGCGTGAAAAATAAGAACAAAGATTCATAGTTGTGATGGGCGTAATCATAATATTAAATACTTAATGAAGCATTTATGGAGACTCCAAAATCTCATGTGTATTAGCAGATGTTAGTTAATTGGTATTTACATTGTCTTCATCAAAAGAGAATATTAGTGTGCATGAAATAAAAAATTCACCCCTTTGAGGTGATATTATTTATCGCAAGTAAATTAATAAAAGAATATGTACTCAAATTTTGTTCAAAATATGAGAAAAATGATAGTGCAAGTAATTTAGGAACAAATTTCGTATTTGTTGGGTACTAACACTATAAAACATCTACTAAGCCTTTTGAATCAATGCACCCTAAAAAAAAAATCAAATCAATTTTAATAAAAAAAGCAACATTAAATCTAAAGAAGCTAACAATGAACAATTTCACCCTACTCTTTTTTCAAGTCAGAAAATGGAAAATGACTTTCCAACATCTATTTCTCTCTTCAATAACTTAAACTTCGATGTAGACCAACAAAATTAAGAGGCTCACCAAGATAATCATGGCAATAATACCTCAAGTTAAAAGAAAACGTATTTAGCAACTAATATCGTTAACCATTGATAATGGGATGTACATTGAAACGACTGTTCTTTTGTTCCTTATTTAACAAAAGAAAGCCATGCACCATTTTATAAAAATGGACCTTCACCACTCCTCTTTCCTGCATACTGATCGACGACTCTTCACATTTTCAATTGTAGAATCCCTCATATCAAAAACAAGATGGATAGGTCAGCATAACTTAACATCTCAAGATGTGTTTAGACAATGTCTAGCTTTAATTTTGAGGAAAAAAAAGAATGATACAAAATTTTAACATGTAAAATACATGCTAGGGCATTTCATAGATGTGTCCTAACTCATATTGAACATCAACACACGAGGCTTTTTAAAGCTTTTTTGCTTCATATAAGTCAACACCTCAAACAACACTCAGACAAAAATGAATGGAGTATAATGAATTAATTATGACAGTGATATTCAGGTGATTGTTTGTTGGGAAGTATCCAAATTTATAACAAACGTCTCAATATGTAGAAATTACATTTGGATAATTAGAACATTGTTAATTGTCTATTTCTTTTACATAGTTTTGCTTTTCAGACGACAACCACAGCTCTACTTGGCTATAAATTTCTTGTTATTTTGCAAAAATATCTACGTTAGTAAGTATCTTTTTAGAACCAAATCAGGCAGAGGACAATAGTAACAAAAAAATAGTAATCAAAATTTAACCAGAAAATAAAAATTTTATGGGGGCATTTACATAAATACCACCAAATTCCCTATGAATTTGCATAGATAACACCCAAAATTTGCTTTTTACATTCATAGCACAGAAATCTTTTATATCACATCAAAGATATCACTATTTTTAGTTTTTAAAAAGTAAAATACACCTTTTCATGCAGAAGCAAGTAGCATATAGGTAAAAATTTAAGTTTAGGAGTTAGCTAAGTAAACACAAAAGCATTGAGAGGTATAAGCATGTAGATCTTCCAAATTTATAATAATCAGAACTCTCCAAAAATTATTATCCCCGCAACTATTTAACAATTAGTTTTAGAAACATCTATAGTTGGCCCCAAATAGAACTTTAAAATATTAAAAACTGTATAATATTCAAATCAACATTGCCTCACATTTTCCTTTATTTTCAGCTTACTATGATAGGTTTTATAGAATAAATGAATTAAAATTCATTTCACATCTCCAAAATATAAAGCCAACCTTTTGGTTGAAATATGCTGCCTTTGGTCACCAAGTGAAAGGACAGAGATTCAAACCAACCCTAGAAAATTAAAAAAATAAAAAAGGATTATAACTTATGACCTATTTTTGGTTTAAAAAAAAAGCATTTCTTGATTAGTCATACTTCTTTAGTTTTTGAGTGCAATTATGCATCTCAAGAATTTCCATTCAACACAAGAAGAATCCAGCCACAGAAGCAGTTTTTGTTTCATAGTACCCATTTAATGTTTTACCTTTTGTCAATGAAACGGAGACATAAATACCCCAACCAATATGTTATAATTACATGGTTATAAAAATCATACTAGCCACAAACCTCAACCTCAGCAAATGAAACCACGAAACCATACTAAGCAACAAAGCAATGTGATCCGCTGAGAACAGCAAAAGCTATGTAAGGTAAAATTTGAAGTTTAAGGAAAAGCTCCAGCAAGAAATCAATGTGGACAAGATGGAAAAGATCTCTCTCTTGTCTCCCCCCTTCAAGTGATGCTGAGAAGATCTCAGCTTAAAGAGAAATATCTTATGAGAATTCTGAACTTTGTGGGGAAGATCATTGCGAGCTCATTCTCAATTGAGCCCTTCTATCTAAGATCAATAAATGTTTTTTCTTATGATGAATTTGCATAGTTCCTATGCTTAAGATTTTGAGAATGATTCAATTTTTGTGTACAACATTCATTTTATGTTTAAATTTTCATATGCATAAATATATCCTTTCTTGATTTGTCCCCCTTCACATACTCCTACATGAAGACATATTGCAAGCATATTATAAACAAGATTTTTGAAGAGCATATAAAATAAGGGTGGTAATATTCTGTTTTGTGCTTTCTATCATAGGCCATTTTTCAGCCATATGTCTACAAAATAGAAATCAATGGCTTTTTAGCAGCATCTTTTTACCCTAGTTTTTCAAGAATAACTTTTCACCTCAATATTCAAGAAGTAAAATTTGTACCCATAAAAACTTTAATCAGCTCGAAAATATAGACAAATTCACAGGATCCAATTTATATCATACAAAAGTCAACAAATTAATGTTTTGTGTTAGCATCAGTCAAACATTGCTCACTATCATGTTCAATCTGAATCAAAGAACCAAAATTGAAAACTAGATAAAAGTTTATCTTAACAACATATTTAGTAATGAGAAACGTTGAAAATCCAAAAAAAAAAAATCACATTTAAAATTTTCCTAAAACCACTGAATGCAAAGAGTGGACAGCCAAAATTGCCACATGAAATTTGGATTCGAGGATTAATCTAAGACAGAGGGCACTACTCTCTAGCAAATAGTATTTTTAGTTCCTCTGCACCTCCCTTTCCACATTTCACTTTATGCCAACATAATTACACATTACAACTATGTTACGCCCCGTACTTAGCCAGTCCAGTAGGAACAGGCCTATTGCAATCCCACCGGCCCACAGACCAGCCCGCCTTCGTCGCGGGAAGAAGGGGAGGCAATCGGGCAAGGCGCAGAGGAAGGAAAGGAAGGGGTGGGGTCCACTAGGGCCATAATCACATATTCAAAGAGGAGAAATTGATGGGAGTTCGGAGGAAAGTTTAGAAGGAAAGTTTAGAAGGAAAGTTTTCAAATGCTGTATGAGAATTCTATTAAGAGGGAACCTAGGGTTTATTTTATTTTTCATGCATGTTTTGTTGTTGTTGCTGTTTTCATTCCTCTTTCTAGGATTTGGGAGAGACGATCTACCTCTCAAATAGTAGATCAGTCTTGTATCTTGCTTATTTTCCTTTGATTGTTGTAAGATCAACCCTTATTTGTGTTTTTTCCACCTAACTATTGCGATTGTGTTGCCGTTTGTTTGCTGATTTTGTTGTTGAGACGTATCAAACTATTATGATCGCTAGCTATACAAGCTACACATTTCAACCCTGCATTCCACCCTAGCCAAAGGCAATTGCGCTCATGGTAAAATAATTATGGGTGTGTATTCGCATATTCATCCACACCAATTCGCCTGCACACAATTCACTTGGCATCAATAGCCAGGTTTTTTATTTTTAATCAAAACATGCTTTTGCCTATACATAGTGGAGGTTGATCATAATTGACAACATGAAAAATCCCAATACTTATAACTCAGCCTCAGTACACATCCTTCAACATTAGACAAAAACAGATTCGCGACATCAAGCCATCAACCTTGATAAAGGAACTTCTGTGTCTCCTTCCTAGGTGTTTTCTCCTCCAAACTTTTTCCCAGTAAAGATGATCAAAAGATCAAACTCACGACCAACAAATTCATCATTTTATGCTTACTCTAAAACCTGCAAGGCCTGATAGGATTTCCATCACTGTTGCTGAGGGCATAAAGAAAGTTGTGGTCGCAAACCAGATGCTCAAGAACATGAAGAAGGAAAGTGAGGCCCACTTTTTTTTCTTCCAATGTATTTGTTTTCATCCAGGTTTCAACTGCAAATTTTCCCTTTCTTTTTCTTGCTCTAGTAATTCTGAACTATTCATTAATTGCAAAGGAAAAAAACTGGAACTGAACCAATCAAGTTCTCTCTAAAGTTTTGTTTGAATGAGAATACAGTTCACAAACTCATATAACCAAAATGAATAACTAAGCGGGTTTAGCTGGAACAGTCATTTTTACGGTTTGTTCAACAAGACCAAGTGATCTCACTATTTTTAAGTTGCGTCTCTTTGCTAGTGATAAGATTTTAGTTACTTCAAAGATAAAAGAACAAAAGGCTTTTGCACCCAAAAAATCTAAAACATTCAGCATATTTTATCTTTTTTGCTGCTTGCTAATCCTGCTCAAGCTGGACATCTAATCGGATCATTTAATTATTGAGAAGATTTAAGAGCACAAAAATCTATAATCAAGGACATTCAGCTTCTCTGCTTTTAAACTGTATTATAACAAATAATAAATCATTTCATTCAACATTTTAGAGATAGACAACAATGTTCGTGATCACCAGTAAAAGACACATATTAAATGAACCCTTTTGAGAGTATCAATCTCCCCATCAGAGGTCATAGTCAATAGACAAACTCATAACAACAAATGATGTTTCCATCAAATGGTGGAGTACTTAAGAACAGGTATGGAACTGTTTTGAGGAGCATAAATAGAAAAGCAAAAGTTCAATGTCAAAAAAGAAATCAAACAAGGAAAGGGATAAACATAAGCTTCACATTCAAACATAAAGCAAAACCTTCCAATGCGTAGGTTTATTGTTTGTACAAAAAAGCCAATATCAGAAAGTTCATAAAAATTAAAGGTTATATAATGAAACATGAATTGATAACTTACCCGAACAATCTCTTCATAAGTTTCATCATCAATCTCCACAGTAGTAATGATTTCCTCAACATCCCCAAGTATCATATTCAAATGTTGATCATAAGCCTACAAATCCAATAAAAAGAAAAGTTTGTTACTCATACAATAGGATCATAAATAAATAGAAAGTCCTGCCACAAGAATCACAATTAGGGGTGTAAACGAGCCGAACACGAGCGAGCCGTGCTCAGCTCGTGCTTGGCTCGTTTATATTTCGAGCTCAAAAGGTGTGTTCGTGTTGGGCTCGTTTGCTTAACGAGCCAAACACGAGTTGTTCACGAACAAAGAGTCCTTTTGACAGCCCTAATCACGTAGTCATAAAACGACAATGGTTTGAACAAGATTTAAAAATTATTATTTATATTAAGACATCATTTGAATTTAATTTAAGAAATTTTATTCTATTTTCTTAATCAATATTTTAATAAATCTTTGTAGCATTGTAGCCAATTAGATTTTTTTAAAATACTACTTTTATATATATATAAAAACTTGATGAGTAGTATTTCAAGCCAAAATAAGTCGAACGCGAACGAACACATCTTTGATCGTGTTCGGCTCATTAACTTATCGAACGAAATTAACGAGCCGAACACGAGCTTCTTAACGAGTCGAACAAGAGCTGTTCGCGAACAACGAGCCGTTTTGCCAGCCCTAATCACAATGCTCACTAACCAGCATATGCTAAACATAAAGAAAGAATTTTTCAGAAAAACCTAACATGTACATTCATAACATGGGCTTAAATAGGGTATTACAATGATTTACAAATAAACCCCTCGACTTCTTCAATATTTCCCGTTCGCTAATAGAACCCTAAATAAAATCTAATTCTCAACACTCCCCCTCAAATGGGCAAATAATATCCACTAAAGCCATCTTGTCACATAACCGAGACAAATCTAATGAGCTATGTTCTTTAGTGAGACGGTCTGCCACTTGCTCTCCAGTGGCTACATGACTTAGCTCCAATAGCCCACTGTTCAGTTTTTTCTTGATGAAGAATCTATCAATCTCCATATGTTTAGTTCTATCGTGTTGCACTAGGTTGTTGGCAATGTTAATTGTTGACTTGTTGTCGCATCACAACTTCATTCGAGTTCCTTAGTCCACCTTGAGCTCAACCACATCATCACAACAACTCATAAGGTCATGGCCCTATACTCTCTAGTGTTGACCTCGCTACTACATATTGTTTCTTGCTCTTCCAAGAGACCAAGTTGCCCCCTACGAACATGCAGTATCCTGACGTGGATCTTTTATCATCTGCACAGCTCGCTCAACGGCGTCACAAAAGCCCTCAATGTCTACATGTTCATTCTTCCTGAAGATCAACCCCTTCTCTAGTACACACTTCAGTTACCTCAAAATCCGATAAACTGCATCCATATGACACTTCTTTGGATCATGCATGTAGCAGCTCACAAATCTCGAGTACCTCTCACGATCAACTGGTTCTCCCGCATCTGTACTCAGCTTAGGCTTCTTGTTAATTGAAGAGACTGTAGGTTTGCACCCCCAGTACGCATATTTCCATGAAGAGATCTAGTACGTACTTCCTCTGGGGCAAGATCATTCCCTCAGGTCCACGGGCCACTTCAATCCCAAGAAAGTATATGAGCTGTTCAAGATCATTCATCTCAATTTCATTACACAATCTTATCTTTAATCAGGTAATCTCTACCTTATTATCACCTATGACAATGATGTCATCAACATATGTAGCAAGTATGATGGTGTGGTCTTCATGCCGTCAAAAGAGCACAGTATGATATACATTGAACTGTTGATTTCTCATATCCACCGCTCAATGAGACTATTTCAAGTCATACAGTGACTTCCTGAGTCTACAAACCTTGCCCACTGTCTGGACTGTATCGAACATTAGTGGTATCTCCATATATACCTCATCCACTAACTCGTCATGAAGAAATGCATGTTTCACATCAAATTAGTGTAACCTAATCCACCTACCATTCACCGCCAGAGAAAACAGTGTCATCACTGTGCTCATATTTGTTACTAGTGCAAAGATTTCATCAAAGTCAATATCATATGTTTAACTATACCCTTTCTCCACCAGTCGTGTTTTGTATCACTCCACCTTTCTCTATAGAGTTTGCTTCACCGTGAAAATCTACTTGCACCCAAATACCTTTCTCTCCATTGATAGTGGCATTATCTCTCATGTTCGGTTTTATCGAAAGCCCTCGCTCTTCATGCATAGCCACTTGCCATTTGAGAACCTTCATAGCAAACTGTCAACACTTGGGTATAGACACAGAGCCCACGGATGCAATAAATATTCTATGTAAATAAAATATGTAATACTATGAAACAAAGTTAGCAATGTCATGTTGTTATCTAAAATGATCGAGAGAATGTCTCGCACTACTGTGCAAGACCCTCCTTAAAGTTGAAGGGCTGAGAAGAAAGAGAATGAATCATATCACCTGGGAGTTCTGAGTCGGAGGTGGATAGTATAGATGTCTCAAGTGTCAGGAAAGACCAGGACAAGGGATTAGCTAGCACAAGTGGCACTGTAGGCACTGTTCCCTCATTTTGCTTCTTTCTCCGTAAATACACCCTTAGCTTTCCTTCAACCTGAATCCCACCGCCTCTAGGTTCACTTTCCCCATTTTCTGAAATGGTTCCTTAACTAATTCATTCTACATCGCAGGATAAAGCATTACTCCCACATGTAACACTCTCTCGCCATTGCTACTCTCCCCTCTTACCTTACATCTCCAGTATATGGCAAGTCATCGAAGGTTGAGGTCATCTCTTGTGTAGTATGGTTCAAATTTCCTAAACAACGCATTTGTGCTCACAAACACTCTTTTCTCTATTGGGTTCCAGCAAGCATACCCTCCTAGGTAGCAAAATAACCTACGAACGCACATTTCACAGCTCCAGGATCCAGTTTCTCAATTGGTGGTCAAATATCATTCACAAAACATACACATTCAAATACTTTCAAAGGGAGGATTTGTTGNTGCCTCTAGGTTCACTTTCCCCATTTTCTGGTTCCTTAACTAATTCATCCTACATCGCAGGATAAGACATTACTCCCACATGTAACACTCTCTCGCCATTGCTACTCTCCCCTCTTACCTTACATCTCCAGTATATGGCAAGTCATCGAAGGTTGAGGTCATCTCTTGTGTAGTATGGTTCAAATTTCCTAAACAACGCATTTGTGCTCACAAACACTCTTTTCTCTATTGGGTTCCAGCAAGCATACCCTTCTAGGTAGCAAAATAACCTACGAACGCACATTTCACAGCTCCAGGATCCAATTTCTCAATTGGTGGTCAAATATCATTCACAAAACATACACATTCAAATACTTTCAAAGGGAGGATTTGTTGTTATCTCATTTCAACATCTGACAACGAGACTTTCAATCCAACACCCTCGATGGCATCCTATTGATCAATTGAGCAGTTTTCAAAACTACTTGCCACCATAAGTGTTTTAGGACATTCATTATGATCATCATACTGTGGGCAATCTCAAGAAGATGTCTATTTCTCATTTCTATTATTCCATTTTGTGCAGTGTGAATGGGATATGGCTTGATGTTGTATCTCTTGGACTGACAATTATTTCTCAAATATTTTATTGTTATACTCTGTCTCATTATCAAACCTCAATACATTCACTACTGCATCATATTGAGTCTGAATTGTCTTGTGAAAGTCTTTAAAGCAAGCAAATAGAACATCCTTAATTTTATCAAATATAACCAAGTAAAACGGGAAAAATAATTGATAAATATCACAAAATATCGAAAATCATTCATAGAGCTTGTAAAGCAAAGTCCCCGAACATTAGAATGAATCAAGTTAAAAATTCCATAATTTCTCTTCCCAGAACTAATAATAAGTGCTCCTAGTATGCTCGTCAAACTCACAAGCATCACGAATAAGTTTTTGTTTGTTTGCCTTTTCATACAAATAATGATACAACCAGCTCAAACTAAAAGAAGAGTGTCATATGCGTCTGTGAAGTAGCAGCAGCACATCCTTCACACTGCAACCTTCTCCTATTCTATCACTCTCTACTACAGATGTCAAAGCTAAGTTCATCCCCTCACGGTCCAAGTACAAGAGTACACTATCATGTTTCAGTCCCAAGTATCTAGCCCACTTTTTTTCTCTCGAAAGATCACCTAAAAAATATCAAAAGAAACAATACAATTTAATTAGAGAAAAAAGACACTAATGGATTAAAGGTTCACTGGAAAAGAATTAGTATGCAACACGTCAGACAAAGTCATATAATTGATACTCTCATTGTACCCTTACCAACTATAGGTTGTGTTGAACCAGCAACAGTCTGGATGCTCTCTGATACTGCTATAAGAGAATAGAAAGAAAACTTTCTAGCAACAACTATCAAATGTTGGGATGAACCAGGATATATTATCCATTCTGATGATCTTGCGGAGGAAATAGAGGCAAGAACATGAGTATCACAAGTACCTCTACCAGAGTGAGCATAAGTAGCAATGTTACCCCTTGATGACGACTGGTCGGAAGCATCCTCAGACTCATGTCCTACTATTTTCTGATTCCTCTTCAATAACTCCAGACATTCATGATCCTCATTGGTAAAGATCATACATCTCTCTCTCACCTGCTACCATCAAATTTACCCAGTAGGTCCTTTCCCACTTTTCCGACCACCACGATCACAACCACGGGCCCGGNTGTTGGAAGCATCCTCAAACTCATCTCCTACTATTTTCTGATTCCTCTTCAATAACTCCAGACACTCATGATCCTCATTAGTAAAAATCATACATCTCTCTC
Source organism: Phalaenopsis hybrid cultivar (assembly GCA_002079205.1). Classification (NCBI taxonomy): domain Eukaryota; kingdom Viridiplantae; phylum Streptophyta; class Magnoliopsida; order Asparagales; family Orchidaceae; genus Phalaenopsis; species Phalaenopsis hybrid cultivar. The sequence continues at coordinate 218,875 of JXCR01027339.1, forward strand.
TCACTTGCTACCATCAAATTTACCCAGTAGGTCCTTTCCCACTTTTCCGACCACCACGATCACAACCACGGGCCCGGCCTCCACCCTATCCACATCCACCTGTCTCTCTCTTTAGGTGACCTAGGAAAGGTCTTGCTCAGATTCTCAACTTACCATAGTTGCAGCACATATGAGTCTCCCCTTGGCAGTCAAAGGTAATTGCGCACTTGAAAGTTCACTAGGCTCATAATGTAGTTTCATGCAACTCTCCTCCTTTATCATCACGGCAATGACCTCATCCAGTGAAGTGATCATTGCCTGGGCTAGGACTAATCTNCAGTTGCAGCACATATGAGTCTCCCCTTGAAAAACTATCATACCTGAGCTCAAGGCAGTCAAAGGTAATTACACACTTGAAAGTCCACTAGGCTCATAATGTAGTTTCATGCGACTCTCCTCCTTTATCATCACGGCAATGACCTCATCCAGTGAAGTGATCATTGCCTGGGCTAGGACTAATCTCCTTTGATCAAAGCCCGGGTTCAGATGAGTCAGAAACTGCATAATCCTCATATGTGCAAAGATCTCTCATTTCTTGTACCCCAGATCACCACAGCTCAACATATGTGGAAAGCGATCAAGATCTTGCCACAATCGTTCCAGCTTTATGAAGTAACATTGAATCGATCTACAATCATGTACCACTCTCTCTATGTCGTGTTGAATCTGGAACATCCTCACGTGGTTCTTAGTCCCAGCATAGGTCCGCTTCAGCTTTGTCCTGATGTCCTTCAATTTTTTAATGTCATCCACTGATAATACAATCGATGGAACCATCGAGTTGAGAAGTCAGATGTAAGATAAGGCATGCGTAGTCCTCTGCTCATCCCTCTAGTCTCTAACCTACTAGACCAGCCTCGATACGACACGATCAACTCAGATACGTGGTCGGTCCATCAAGCTTCAGATGCACAAGAGGAAGATCTAGTTTCACCTAAGTCGAAGCACGTGCTGAAGTGGTGGCTCCCATCGAGATGCTAGCTCCCTTTATGAACCCAACTAAGACCTTCAAAACTTTAGGATCTATCTTCCCCATAAGTTACAATCATTTACCTCCCGCATTATCTATGTTTCCTGACATCCTCAAACACAACGATTCAAATCCATATCACACGCAATTTCCTCTTTCTTACCTGATCTTGATTTATCTCACCATCAATATCAAACTCAATTTAACTATTATTTGCTTTGCATACCCGATCTGAAGCCCTTACCCGATTTTGTTCCATGTGAAGTTGCTTAAACCTCTCTGTTCCTGCGCACACAGAAGCTTGCACTTCCCCTCAGCTTCCAAGCAAACGAAGGAGTCGTTGTGTACGAAGACCATCGAAGCTCCCAATTGTCTTGAGCAGGGCTTGCTGGAAAGCAACAATGGGATCGTCAATTTCCCTCGCGGGTGATTAGAGCTAGTTCGGAAACCCTTGCAAGCGATTGGAGCTCGTTCAGAAGGCGCCCATGGGATACAAGCACAGGCAAGCCTCCAAGATTCTACTAGCAATGGCGGGAAGGGGGAAAGTTATTGGCTTGGCACATTCCAATTTCAAGAAGCAGCAAGGCCTGCCTACAGTTTCCCGTTGGTCGGCAATTTCTTAAGACCGGTCAATACGCATTGTGCATTAGAGCTAGTTTAGAAAGCACCAACGAAATAGCGGTGCAGGAAGACCTCAGGAACTTCCTTCTTCCGAAGCTACTCCCTCCTTTCTCGTCTTCCACTTCCTTCCTATTCACGCCACTCAAGCCGCAGGCTAGGTTTGGCTCTGATACCATAAAGAAAATTTTTTTTAGAAAAACCTAACCTATACATTCATAGCATGGGTTTAAATAGGATTTTAGAAATAAACCCCTAGACTTCTACAATATTCCCCATTTACCACTAAGACTCCAAATAAGATCCAATTCTCAACAAAGTTAAACCCAGATTTAGACTTTTTTTTTTACTGCTTTATTTAGTTTTCTTTATTAGAATGGGTGACAATGGCTGAAAACATATCCTCTCTGGCCTTCTTTTTCTTCACTCTGGCTTGATAAACATCGGTTCAGTCCAAAACAATTTCTAAGTTTCCACATCTGCCAGAAAATGGGATTCCAGAATTAGCAGAATTAAATAAATTAGATTTTATCTAAGGGCTCGTTTGATTCAAAATAGAAATCAAATTGCAGAAAAATGCAGAAATTCATTAAATTTAATTGTTTGGTTGGATGTAACTACAAATTATTAAAAATGTTAAACTTCACAAATCACAGCCACCTAAAATTTAAGAAGTACATTTTCACACACAAACGAATGAAAATGTCACTCACTTCTTAAAACACCTTCTATCTACAAGCAACCCAATGAGCCCTAATACTACTTATCCAAACAGCAATTAGGGATTTACTAAAACCCCATAAATCCTTAAGCAAATTAAAGACAGCTTGGCAGAATTTTAGAGATTTAACTATCTAAATCCCTTATTCCGTGCATCCAAACAATCCCTAAGAACAAAACCCTAATAAATTACAGAAGAACTCGTTAGAAATGGATAAAATACCACGGATAAATTATACCCAAAATAAAAGTAGATAATCAAAATAGTTAATTGGCGTGCATGTGGATAAAAATCTAAAAGAAATAAATTAGGGCATCTTCGCCGGTCCTAGAGTAGTCAAGGCAGAATCAGAGAAGAAACTTACGTGAAGCTTTCCTCGAAGCTCTCTGTCGGACCGGAGCTTCACGTATATGCGTTCATCAAGACTAAGCCTGATGAGGTCGAGGGGCTCTTTCACCGTGCTCTCCTCCTCCGTCGACATTTCTCGCTCTCGCGCGCTTCTGTGGAGACGGAACCGCAGTTTCAACTCTCAAGTCTCGAAGTGCTAAAGCCCCGACTATCCTTGAACAGGTTCTAAACGGGTTTTAAACGGGTTTTAAACGGGTTCTAAGCGGTAGATTTTATGATTTACATATTTTTATTGAAAATAATAACTTAATTTTTATGAATCAAAATTTAAATTTAATATTTCTTAGAAGAATATATTTTTCATATTGGATGCTTTAGCTTAGTTCTCAAAGGTGTGCATGTCTGCCACTATACATCAAGCCTGTCAGCTCACTAGAACCATAGAGATTGGTATCAGAGAAGGAGCTAGAGTTTTCTTGTGCTCCTAATTAGTGATTATTCGGTGTCGAATTGCCACTAGATCTCTCTACTGATCCTTCTTCTTTTCGTCTTCTTAAGGGAAAACATTGGTTCCTCCTTTACCCTTCTCTTTTTGTTTTGGTGTTTTTTCAAGTTTTAGCGGCATGACCCATTTGATGTTGTGGATGATTTATTTTTATTTTTTTTCCTCTCTCTCTCTCCCATATTCCTCTTCGAGATCTCTTCTTGGACAATCTCCAACTCTTAATTGGAGGGGTTTNATTTTTTATTGAAAATAATAACTTAATTTTTATGAATTAAAATTTAAATTTAATATTTATTAGAAGAATATATTTTTCATATTGGATGCTTTAGCTTAGTCCTCAAAGGTGTGCATTTATGCCACTATACATCAAGCCTGTCAGCTCACAAGAGCCATAAAGATTGGTATCAGAGAAGGAGCTAGAGTTTTCTTGTGCTCCTAATTAGTGATTATTCGGTGTCGAATTGCCACTAGATCTCTCTACTGATCCTTCTTCTTTTCGTCTTCTTAAGGGAAAACATTGGTTCCTACTTTACCCTTCTCTTTTTGTTTTGGTGTTTTTTCAAGTTTTAGCGGCATGACTCATTTGATGTTATGGATGATTTTTTTATATTTTTTTTCCTCTCTCTCTCTCTCTCCCATATTCCTCTTCGAGATCTCTTCTTGGACAATCTCCAACTCTTAATTGGAGGGGTTTTATTTATTCTCATTTTACTCGATTTCTTATTTTAATTTGTCATATGTGTCTAGCACAAAAGATAAAATTTATTTCTCGGAGAAAGAAATCAAGGACGGTTTGAAACAATGAAGTATGGTGCTTGTTGGATATGTGTTGGGAAAAAAGGCTCTTCTATGTAACATTATTACAAATCATTGCTAAAACTTGGAAAACAAAATGTTCAGTGGATTTTCTTTCTCTTACGGAGGTTTTTTTTTTCTGTTTAAGTTTAATTGTATTGAAGATTTGGATACGGTATTGTCTAATGCTCCTTGATTTATTTTTGAAGTACCTTTTATTTTTAAACGTCGGTCTGTTAATTCCAGACCCATGAAGAAAGATTTTACATATGTGTCTATTTGGGTGAAATTTATGGATCTTCATTTGTGTTGTTAGAATGAGAATGGTATTTCCAAAATTGTGAGTGAACTTCGTGTCCCTTTTATTGGGATTAGCATATGTGAGAGTAAGTATTTTTTCTTAATGTTGCATCATCTCTTCCTGATAATATTTCTCTTAATGTTAACGGAAAAGACATAGTTCAACAAGTTATTTATGAATTGGGACCCGACCCTTGTAAAACATATTCTACATTTGTTCATGATTCGGTGAATTTCCCAAAACTGCCTTTCTATAAGCTTGCACCTTTTATTCCTGCCTTTAGAGATCAGAATCAGAGTAGAAATATGAATCCTAGAGTTAAAAGAAATGTTAATAAATATGTTTTGTCTATTTCACGTGCATTAACAGCTAATGTAATTCATGTTCCTGTGAACATTCTAATAATGATCTGTCTCTAGCTAATGTTGCATGTTCTTTAATTTCTAATGCTATTTTTGTTAATGAGAGCATTCCTAATAATGTTCTGCCTCTAACTAATGATATTTCTGTGTCGGGAAATGATTCTTTATTACTTGCCCCTAATCTTAATATTTTTTTATAGACACTTCTTGTCATGTTAAATCAAATAAATGAATATATTTCTTATGTTAATGTTGGCACGAAGGGAGATGTTGTCGAAGTGGTTTTTGTATTACCTTATGATTGTGTTTTTTACCTATTAATACTTTATTGGATATTTTCGTTCCTTAGAATAACAAGTTTATTACTTTTGTCTCTAAGAATTTGGATCATAATGCTGCAACTTCTAAGAATTATTTCTCTCAGGCGCCTTTCGATAAAAGAAAGTAATTATTGCTTTTATTTTATTTTTTTTCTTTCATTATTTTTTCTGATTTTTTTGTTTTTTCTTTTTCTTCTTAATCTTGTTGTTTGAATTGTGTGCAGGTTTAATAATATTGCTCAGATTGCTGATTGTAGAAATCTTTTTAAAGATAATAAGGTTGATTTTTTATTTCTTTNTCATATTTCTTATGTTAATGTTGGCACGAAGGGAGATGTTGTCGAAGTGGCTTTTGTATTACCTAATGATTGTGTTTTTTACCTATTAATACTTTGGTGGATATTTTTGTTCTTTAGAATAACAAGTCTATTTCTTTTGTCTCTAAGAATTTGGCTCATAATGCGGCAACTTCTAAGAATTATTTCTCTCGGGCGTCTTTCGATAAAAGAAAGTAATTATTGCTTTTTTTTTTTACTTTCAATTTTTTTCAGATTTTTGTGTTTTTTATGTTTCTTCTTAATATTGTTGTTTGAATTGTGTGCGGGCTTAATAATATTGCTCAGATTGCTGATTGTAGAAATCTTTTTAAAGATAATAAGGTTGATTTTTTATTTCTTTTGGAAACTAAACTTTCTTCTTCTTTTCATTCAGAGTTGATTACTTTAAATTCCTTAAAGTTTTTTTTTCAAATGATGATAGTTCAATAATTTTAGTTATTATGTTCATGATTTATATTAAATGAAATTCTAAGATTCTATTATTTTGTGCTTTAAATGTTAGCGCTCAATACATTCATGGTCATATACCTTTTTCTTCTTCTGTTAAATCTTACATTACAATCGTTTTTGCTGATAATGATGTTTATGATAGGAAAAATTTATGGAAATTCATTAATTATGTTGATTTGAATATTGATCATCCTTGAATTTTATTAGGTGTTTTTAATTGTATTTGGAAACTCAAAGAAAAAATTGGAGCAACCCTCTCATTCATAGTTGTCGTTCAGATTTTATGTTTATTAGATAGGGCTATTTGGAATAATGTTAGGACTAATTCTTTCTCATTTTATTTTAAAGTTGCGGATCATCCATTTTCAGATAATCATCATATTTTTGTTTCTCTGGATAATTCTAATAGACATTGTAGATATTTGTATAAAAATTTTTGGAGTCTTTGCTCTAGTTATTTATATATTATTACTGAAGCTCGGAATCTTCCTGTAAATGACGATCCCCTCTTTGCTTTATATAATAAACTTAAAAATATTAATATTGCCTTTAAAATTTGGAATTGGTCTTTTCTAATACTCTTTCTAATCATATTTTGGATCTTAAGTGTAAGCAATGTGATGTGATGTGTAACCTTAAGAATTGTCCTTTATGTAAAGATCTTCTTTCTCAAGCTTTTGTTTTACATTATAATATTATGAAAGCTTCAATTTGTGATTAAAGATGAGTCAAGCAATCTGCTAAATTTTCTTGCCTTTTTAAAGGAGTAGATGATGCAAAGTTTCTTTATCAAAAAACTAGTTTCATACATAATTATAATTTTAGCAAAGAAGTATTGGTGATAATTATTATACTTATCACCAAGAAGGTGTTGTTAATGCGGATATCTCTATTTCTCTTCTTTACTTAATAATTATCATTATAATTTTTCACATTATGATTTGTATATTAGAAATTTTATTTCTAATGATGATTGTATCTCTCTTTCTCAATATTTGTGAAAAAGATGAAACTAACAATGCCTTTTTTTTTGTTCTGATAAATCTTTTGGTCCGGATGATTTTACTTTGAAGTTCTTCAAAGATGTTTGCCATATTACTTGTTGGAATTGTATTAATGTTATTAAATAGATTTTTAAAATATCTACTTATTAATATTCCTAAAAAGAATGATGCTAAATTTTTAATGATTTTAGGTCTATTTTTCTTTGTAATGTTATTTACAAAGTTTTTATTATCATGTTAGTTTACATGCTTAAAATTATTCTTCCTAAAATTATTCATCATGCTCAAGTTGTTCATTAAAAATCGTGATATTGCTGATAATATTATTTTAGTCATTGTACTTATTTATAGTTTTAACTCGTTCAACTTTCCTAAGAAATTTTGTGTTAAAATAGATTTTTAAAAAACTTTTGATAATGTCAATAAAACTTCATTTTATGATATAAGAAAATGTTTTGATTTTCCTCTTATTTTTATAAATTGAATTAAAGCTTGCATTGTTGATGTTTATTTTTCTATTATTATCAGTGGTGACATGAGAGGCTATTTTCCCTCTTATTTTGGTCTTCGTCATGGTAGTCCACTTTTCCCTAACATTTCCACTATTATTATTAATACTTATTATTCTTTATTTGATTATCAAATTCTTGATCATCCTTCTCTTATTAATGAGAATATTTCTATTAGTCACATTATTTGATTATTATTTATTTGATTATCAATTTATGATGATGATCTTCTTATTTTTTGAAAATGCTGATATGACTTTTGTTAGTCACATTATTTCTAGTATTGATATCTTTAGTAAAGTTTTTAATATTTATTCTAATGCTTCTAAATCAATTATTTGTTTTTATAAATCCCTTGACATTTCTACTCAGNCATATTAAATGAAATTCGAAGATTTTATTATTTTGTGCTTTAAATGTTAGAGCTCAATACATTCATGGTCATATACATTTTTCTTCTTCTGTTAAATCTTACATTACAATTGTTTTTGCTGATAATTATGTTTATGCTAGGGAAAATGTATGGAAATTCATTAAGTATGTTGATTTGAATATTGATCATCCTTGAATTTTATTAGGTGCTTTTAATTGTATTTGGAAACTCAAAGAAAAAATTGGGTACAACCATCCCATTCATAGTTGTCTTTCAGATTTTATGTTTATTAGATAGGGCTATTTGGAACACTGTTAGGACTAATTCTTTCTCATTTTATTTTAAAGTTGTGGATCATCCATTTTCAAATAATCATCCTATTTTTGTTTCTTTGGGTAATTCTAATAGACATTGTAGATATTTGTATAAAAATCTTTGGAGTCTTTGCTCTAGTTATTTATCTATTATTACTGAAGCTCGAAATCTTCCTGTAAAGGATGATCCCCTCTTTGCTTTATATAATAAACTTAAAAATGTTAATATTGCCTTTAAAATTTGGAATTGGTCTTTTCTAATACTCTTTCTAATCATATTTTGGATCTTAAGTGTAAGCAATGTGATGTGATGTGTAACCTTAGGAATTGTCCTTTATGTAAAGATCTTCTTTCTCAAGCTTTTGTTTTACATGATAATATTATGAAAGCTTCAATTTGTGATTAAAGATGAGTCAAGCAATCTGCTAAATTTTCTTGCCTTTTTAAAGGAGTAGATGATGCAAAGTTTCTTTATAAAAAAACTAGTTTCATACATAATTCTAATTTTAGCAAAGTATTGGTGATAATTATTATACTTATCATCAAGAAGGTGTTGTTAATGTGGATATCTCTATTTATCTTCTTTATTTAATAATTATCATTATGATTTTTCACATTATGATTTGTATATTAGAAATTTTATTTCTAATGATGATTGTATCTCTCTTTCTCAATATTTGTCAAAAGATGAAATTAACAATGCCTTTTTTTTTGTTCTGATAAATCTTTTGGTCCGGATGATTTTACTTTGAAATTCTTCAAAGATGTTTGCCATAATACTTGTTGGAATTGTATTAATGTCATTAAATAGATTTTTCAAGTATCTACTTATTAAAATTCCTAAAAAGAATGATGCTAAATTTTTAATGATTTTAGGTCTATATCACTTTGTAATGTTATTTACAAAGTTTTGTTATCGTGTTAGTTTACAAGCTTAAAATTATTCATCATGCTCAAGTTGTTCATTAAAAATCGAGACATTGCTGATAATATTATTTTAGTCAATGTACTTATTTATAGTTTTAACTCGTTCAACTTTCCTAAGAAATTTTGTGCTAAAATAGACTTTTAGAAAACTTTTGATAATGTCAATAAAACTTTATTTTATGATATAAGAAAATGTTTCGATTTTCCTCTTATTTTTATAAATTGAATTAAAGCTTGCATTGTTGATGTTTATTTTTCTATTATTTTCAGTGGTGACATGAGAGGCTATTTTCCCTCTTATTTTGGTCTTCGTCATGGTTTCCTGCTTTTCCCTAACATTTCCACTATTATTATTAATACTTATTATTCTTTATTTGATTATCAAATTCTTGATCATCCTTCTCTTATTAATGAGAATATTTCTATTAGTCACATTATTTGATTATTATTTATTTGATTATCAATTTATGATGATGATCTTCTTATTTTTTGAAAAAGCTGATATGACTTCTGTTAGTCACATTATTTCTAGTATTGATATATTTAGTAAGGTTTTTAATATTTATTCTAATGCTTCTAAATCAATTATTTGTTTTTATAAATCCCTTGACATTTCTACTCAGCACAACATTATTAATGCTTTTGGTTTTTCTATGAAACTTTTGTTTTGGGATTTTCTTTGTGTCATTATTAAGCTTTCTAAACTAGTTGATGCTGATTGTCAAAAGCTTCTTGATAAATTTCATTATTGACTTAATGATTGAAAATAAAAAATCACTTTGTAATGTTGGTAGGTTTCAACTTCTTAGATTTATTTTTTGGAGTTATTTATAATATCTGTTATGTTCCTCTATTCTAATCAAAGACTTAAAAAAGAAAAATTCTTTTTTAATTAATAATTTCCTAAATCATAATGGTAATGATAAAAACCTTCTTGCCATTAGGTAAAAATGTCATTGCTTTGCATAAACATCCAAGTGGTCTTAGTTTACCTTCTTTGGTTAACATAAATTTGATGTGTAAATCTAAATTCATTTAGAACATTCTTATTATTTTCTTTTCAATCAGTGTTTGGACCACTATGATTTCATTTGGCATAATTCTCATTCTTTTCTATCATTTGATAAAACATTATTAAAGTGGCTTTGAAAGTAAAACCCTCTTTAACTTTCAGGTCTCTAATAACAATANCAGGAAAATTCTCTGTTCAAAAAATGAAAAAAAAAAACCATTTTTTGAAGTATTAATGCATTTAAAATTTAATTAGGATATGCAATTCAGTTGACCACTTAAGCTTTCCAGACACACGCACGCACACTCTCTCTCTATCATATTTGTATCAACAACCTTTGTTCTGTTTATCTTGCTAATGTTTCAATTCTGAAGTGACATCTCTTGGTTTATCACTGCAACTCTATTGTTTTAATGGCATACATACCACAAATTTCTATGTATTTAGATATGTAACACCCAAACACTATTCTTTTACATTTATATATACCACCTCTATTTTTCATATCACATAAAAATTACCCTTATTTTGACTTTTAAAAGAAGAAATACACTTTCACATATGTAAATTCATAATTGAGTGATATGTATGTAAATCTAACAAAATTTAAACACTGTTCACACTTAAAACTACTAATTTCAGATAAATTTAGAAGATTCAGAATTGATAAATGGAGAGGATCAATTCAAGGCTGTACCTGCAGAACTGCTACATAATGCAGGAGAATGAGAGGCTAAGGAAGAAGGCGCAGCTGCTCAACCAAGAGAACCAGATCCTCATCTCCCAACTCAAACAGCAGCTTGCCAAGTCCTCTTGCTCGGCACACAATGCTAACTCCAAGCCAGGTCCAGCCGCTTTGCTTGACCTCAATTGTCACCCACCTGCTCCAGCTGAGCCCAGTAACTGAGAGTCCAGGGTTTAAAACATAAATAGAAAAAGTAGGGAGTTGGTATTTTTAGAAGATTTGGGGGGTTGGATTTAAAAAGGTTTAAGTAAATGTAATCTTAGGCTTTTCTAAGCTTAAAGCTCAGTGGTCTACATCAGTGTAAGTTTTCTCTGTAAGCTTGTGCTGGTAAATGTCCTACGCCTTTCCTCTGAATGTTATAGTTATAAAGAATGGAATTTTACAGTACTTTTCATTTAGTATTTACTATTCATTTTTTGTATTAACACAAACCAAGATTAAATCCTTAGGGGTATGATAAAAGTGAAAAAAGGTGTAAAGTATTTTTATTGTGAATTTTGATATTTCAATGAGTTTATAAATTGGAGGTAGGAAAATGACAGTTTTATATCAAATTTCCATTTGTTGGATAAATACAGATATTTTTTTAATAAATGTTAAGGTACCTTTCATTTTTATGAAACAATATATAAAAAAAAAGTCGTTTGGGTGTGTAATTCTGGAGGAGAAAGGAAGGTTGTGCTAGAAAACACAAGAATTATACTTTTTTTAATAAGTCATGATGTTCTCATAAATATATTTATATATGCATATGATGATATTGATATGATGATATTTTAAAATCCTATGAATCTGAATACACTCCTACCTGTTTCTACAAATTAAATATTAGCGTACGCATCAGCAGAAACTTTCGGTCGTTGTTTATAAAAGTTTTAGCTATTTAGAATAGGTCTCTTACGACAGCAATAGTTTACTAATGAACCCGAAATTATAAAAAATTGTCAAAAACAAAGAATAGAGAAGTAAAAATAGTAAAAACAAACACTTATGTCATTTTGGGAATAAAAGTAAAAGGGAATCGTTTAGATTTCCTAAACATGCAGGATGAAGATCCTCTTCAATCACTCAGCACTCTCCCACGTGTGTCAGTATATTACATGCTTATATTCGACTTGTTTATTATTAACCACGTGTGAGTTTAGAACGAAATAACATCCTAAGGATGCTTCGATAAGTAGCAAATGTATTAATAAAAATTATAATTTATGGCACTAACTGCAATAAAAATAAATGTTTTTTAACAAAATATTAAGTTATCTGATGGTATTCAAAAGTTAAATATATGAATATTTTTTGAATAAATATTTAGAAAAGTAATCTGCAGGTATTAAAGAAAATCCAACTCTTATCAAGTTTAATATGATTGAATTAACTTTTGTATTTAACAAAATAATTTAAACTGTTTGAAAAATTTTATAACAGTAAAAAACCTTTATTTATCAAATTGATTATGATTAAGTTAATTTACAAGTTGTCGGCAAACTACACTATTATTTGACACCCTACATAAAGTTATGAGTTGGTAGAAATGAAATACGAAAAAAATGTAAATGTTTAAGAAAAAGGAGAGAAATGACAAACACTTACAAATCATTGTAAACTGATTGTTTGGCAAAAGCATGTCAATGAAGTTAACCCGCATCTCCTCTCAGGGCACCCAAGTTCATTTAGAAGACAAATTTTATGATTCCTAACATTGCAATGGCTCTCTCGTAACATCCTCGTCAACGTTGATCTCTCAACAACTCAAGCTCCAATTTTGAACCACTTAGGGTCTGTTTGGGGCAGCTGCAGCTTATCAATAAGCTGCTGCACAGGAACTGCCCCAGGAAGCTGCTGCACAGAAGCTGTTGCGGATAAGCTGACTGACTGTTTGTTTTTTACAGTTTGAAAACGACTGTGCAACAGCTGTTTCTAAGCAAATGAGCATTCGGTCCCTGTGTGGTAATGTTGTTTGTAACATTATTGTCATGGCAATACATTTGAAACTTGAGAAGTAAAAATTCATTTCAAAATAGTACAAAAAATAAGATATACACTTCACAGTATGCATGATCTTTTCTTATAAACTCATCGCACGAGATCTCTCTATTGGAAACTCATCAACAAATAGGGCAGCAAATGAATTAACATGCTTAAAGAATAACTGAGATGCTTATTCAAATAAGAGTAACTAAAGCTTGTTAATTCAAATGAATAAACAAATTTAAATATTTTCATTTTAAACAACAAAACCTATAAAGCCAACTGATCAAGGGATATCTATATTCATTCATTCTGCAATAACAAACTTCTGTTGGACACAAAAAACATAAGGAAAAACTATTTTTAAGTCCTCAGTTAGTTCCAATGTTCACTCGCCAATTATGAACAAAGCTTCTGCACTGCAAAAATTTAAGTTCTTTGGGGCTTTAGAAGAAGAAGGCAGGCTCAAAAAACTATTTTTTGAACCTCCATCCTCAACTGTATTGCAACATGCTGCTTCAATCGATGATTTTGAGGCTGGTAATACAACAGCTTCTACTGTAAAAGCTTCTGAGGTTTGGCCGCCAAGATCATTCGACTCATTGCAAGTCTGAAACGTGTTTGTAATTCAGATTTTAAGCTCTGAAATTATTGTTCTGAAGACAATACATGAGTACCACAGCTCTAGCACAAATATGTAATTAAATCCAGTTCTAATGATCATGCTGTTCTACCGTCACATTCCTTTCAATTAATTTGCAATTACAAATTGAATAAACGAAAGAAAGAGTACATAATAACAAGCAAAAGCAGTAAGCTTCACTTTTCAACTACTTGAAACAAATCAAAAAGCCCCCTCAAAGCTGATCCTCTACCAGAACAACGATGGAATTGGGAACTACTAGCATAAAAAACTAGACCAATAAATGATCTCCATGGCTGAAAGAAGTCAAAAAGTAGCGCTGAAAAGAAGTAAAAAAATATCAATTTATATGCAAGCTGCCGGCCCAAGACCCCAGCCGATGGCAAAGAAGAATTGATTCTTCCCTTTAACTGTTCTATTTCAAGATTGATTTTCTTCTATGCCTACTTCTGCCGTTTGCTTACCTCAATCTCCAGCCGTAATCTTGCCGACTTAAACAATCCGAACATTCATATTGCAACCGTGAAGAGAGGGAAGAGTCGCGAGAGAGGGTAGCGAGTAAAAAAACGGAGCGAAAACGCGGATCGCAGGTAGAACCCGCATTCCGTGGAAATTTTCGCACACGCAGCCAAAAAGCGACAACCAAACGCAAAACAAAAAAAAAAAAAAAAAAAAGTGTGGCTTGGCGCGCCGCATTTCCGCGAGAGAAATGCAGCCCCAAACAAATGGCGATGATCACAATTATATTCGGACCACCTTTCTCGCTACTCATTGTGTTTAAACCAATCATTCTGAAAAACTTTTCTACCCCCTATCAATATTGTTCATGATTTCACCTCTCTAATTTGTGGAACTGCATCCAATATCCTCCTAAATCTCTCTCTCTCTGATGTTTTATATTCCACAAATTATTTTAGACAAATTATTTATTCATCATCTTGCTAAAAATCAAAATTGTCGCATAACCTTTTCTCTCTAATTGTGTTTTTAAGATCTGAACTTAAGACAATTGGTAAATGGTGTTTATGATCCTCAAAAAAACTCGCTCTTGAAGCTATCAAGAAACAGAACATAAAGTGACCATATGTTCGAGATAAATATGGAACTTACAGTGTGATTATGCTGAAAATTGATGTGGCATAGATTGATAACCCAAGAAACAAAAGGATAATGAGTGATAACCCAACCAAAAAGAAAGGAAATGGACTGATAACCTTATTCGAGAGAAATATAGGGCTTAAATGATAATATGCTAAAAAGGAATAAGACACGGAGTAATAAACCAAATGACTGATATGGTATGACTCGAGATGAACAGCATGAGATGATAACCCAACCAAGTGAAATACAAAACGTGGTGCATAACCTAGAAGAGAAAGATACAAAGCATGAGGTGATCACAAATACTAGAAAAATATAAAACGTGGGATAATAACCTAACAAAGAAAAATATAAGGCATGAGGTGTTAGCCCAATAGAAATAAATATAAAGGCATAAAAACATAACACGATTAGGAGGAATACAAGGCTTACAGGGCGAAAGCCCTGCACAATAAGATATAACCATAATGCCTTTAAAAAAAAGGCCAAGAAGGCAGCAAAGTAAAACTCCAAAAAATGTGAATGGCCGTCAAGTGTCTCAAGAGGAATCTGAAAAACTCTAAAATAGCTTGGTTTTCTTTACTGATTTAGTATTGATATTTTAGCTAACTTTGAGAACCGAACCTTGTGGGCTCCAAAAATTGCGCCCCGAACTCTCTCGTTATTGAGAGCACTTTGTGCGTGACATTCGGAGTCAAATTTTCTCAAAGCAGATCGGATTGTAGATTAGACACTTTTCCAAAAATTTACCCTCATTTTTTAGAGAGCTTTATTTTTTTTTAATAGGCACAAGTTCCTATGGTTAATTACATGTGTCGGTGACAGAAGAGCGTTTTTAATTAAGGCTAGTTATAAAATGTTGAATAGTAGTTTATATTATTAAATGTATCACATTGAGCTTAAGGAAAACAGTGGGGGAAATGAGAACGAACCCAATCAAAATCCCATAAATTCGTCATCTCGAGTGGTCATGATCTTTGACTTAGTCATAGGAGGTAGTCAAGCCAACTAACTGAAAGATACTAGTCAAAAATCATGAGTTGTGTCATCTCCAAAGGGCCCACCCATATAGATTTGGTGTGTATGGTTGTCTCAAGGGAAAATTTAAGTTGATCTCAGCAAAATAAAAAAATTTTGTGTCTATCAAATGTGCCCTTACGATTCACAACTCAAATGATAGAAAACTTTGGGGGAGGCATGATTATAATTTAATAGTGTTATTTTGCGGAAAAAACCACTGGATCAGATGGCTCTTATCGTAACCGCTATTTTTTGTGGAGTGGTTGAGCCAAATCAAGCAGACAGTGGAATCAGACCACGTCCTTAATGTGTTAGCTTACTTTGAGTGTGAAAATAGAGATATACTCGATATGACATTCCCTATTTGTGAGCTGAAGTTACTTAAAAATTTATCACCCTTAATAAAGTGTGGCGAATAGTGGATGGGGTTTGTTTTAAGATTTTTAAATGATAAATTTTAACTTGACTACTTGATTTATTTTCTTTTAAGTCATTAGATGATTGATTTTAACTTGAATTGTCTCAATTAGCTATATTGAGAATTTAAATTGAAAATTAATTTAAAAATTGACCCTTCTGTTTGAGAATTTCAGTCAACATGGTTATCATTTGAGATTTCATTGCTTGGTTTGAACCTTGTTGACTTCTTGCTTATAAAGGATCGGACTTAATATGGACATATGATTGTACATAAAACTTGTCAATTATGTCATCCTCTGTAATTATGTATGTATGTATGTGTGTGTGTGTGTGTCATTTCAGTTTATTCAAATCCACTATGAACCATAATTTAGAAAATAGACCCCTACAGTTGAAATCTACTATCAACTCGATCATCATCGGGGAAATGAACATTTAAAACACTTATATTTGCAGTTTATTTTGACATTTGGTTTATGTTATTTGGAGATGCTTTCTCCTAATTTTTCCTATGAGAGTGTTGTATTTTTGGTTTCCTTTCAGGTGGTGTGTTTGTGGTCATATAGGATCAAAGTAGTGATCTCTCTTGGATATTCGGAAGCCTACATTTTCCAACTCGCAGTCAATTGTTGTTCACACCACGTAATACTCATCCCGTAATACCCTCCTTGGTTGACTCGTTGAAACCCAAACAGATGATTATTGAACTTCTCCTTCCTGGACTATTAGTTATGACACACGATGGTTGATTCATTTAATTAATGCCTTGACTAAGCAAGTATATCGTAAAACAAAATCTTATCCACCCCATGATAGTCATTGCAACCCACAAGAGAGCCCATGGAGACTCGCTACCCCCGGACAACCTCCAAGTTTTGATGAGCTTTCAAGTTTGAATGTGAGCGCACAAAATTGATTTATCATAATCTAATCACCTTGCCCATCCATGGAATGAATGTGAGTAGTGCACTTTTTATCTCTAGAATGTTAGGGTTTGATGATCTGAAACTTTTCCTAATTAGCTCTCAGTCTAGACGTAAATTCCTGGCGTGTTATCTATAATAATCTAGAATGTATGTCAAACATGTGTTTTTCATCTCCAACATCTTAACATCAGACCCTCTTCCCAAACACCTTCAACAGCAATTTCAATCCAAACCCCTCTCAACATTCGTGCCACACTGTTTCGTGATTTTCCTTGCTAATTTCAGTCGGAACAACCGCCAAACATTGTTTATTCCCTCCAAATATCGTTGATCGCCTAAATTCAATCCCTTTACTATCCCTCTACCTCCACACCATTAGGCCTGCTTCCCAAACACCTTCTAGAAGCCCTAAAATATATTAGTCTCTCTCCCTTGCCTCCTCTCCCTCTTCTTTCTATATGCTTGAAGTTATGAAACGCCAAACAGTATATAATGACAATAAAGAACGGGTTTGTAGAAACAAATTATTATAAGATCCCAATAAATACTACAAGATCATTCAAAATCAATAAATAAATAAATTTATAAAATCTCTCAAATGTAAATGAATGATCTATTCGAGGTTTTTACATTAATCCAAGATCACCAAATAATTCCATAGCCCAAAAAAAAGTATTAGTCAAAGATTTACATTTAGAGAGGAAATTCGGCCACATATTATAAATAATTTCTTATGTGACATTTTATCTGCACAACGCCACCACAAGCTCCACACGATAAACAAGAATTGATTGAGCTGTTCCTACTTGCACCAGTCTCACAACTACGACTTCCATCAAAGAAAATGTAAACTTGTCCCTTTCTAACAAGTAATAAGGATGATTGTTTGAATCTTAACAGCACAAGCATTCAATGTTTCTTGTTCAAGGGCATCTAAGAGAGAAAATTTAGCTGTTTGTGTACAGCCATCAGAAGAAAAAGCCTCATAAATCCATAGTAGATCTAAAATCCCCAGATGCATTCTAAACTATGTTTTTCCACCGTCGTTATAACCAAGAATTTCTATATATACAACTCAAGACAAATGATTCACGTTTCAATATTCTAATCCAAAGAAGAAGCTATAAATCACCATCTGAAGTTCCAAAAGCCCAGTCAAGAGCCTAAAATCCTAGCTGTCGGTGGTTGTTTAGGCTCTTGCCATCAGAAACTCTTAAAGAATCAGGCATAACAACCACCGACAGCTAGGGCGATGAAGATATTGCAGATAAATTGAACAAGAAGCTGACCTGGATGCGGCCATTGAAAGCAAAAAGCAATGTAATTAGGACTTCAGCAGTTAAGTTTTTCGCCTAGGGTTGTCCTCGTAGAGGGGAGTGCTCAGTGGCAAGCGAGACAGTCAAGCCGGGTCATTGTTTGTTGGATAAACTTGATTTTGTCGGTGTTTTTTTCTTTTATTTGTGTTCCGCGGCACCTTAGGTCTCATTAGTGTGGGGTTATTTTTAAAATCTTCGCGGTGCTATTTAGATCACGTGTTTCTTTTCATTTATCTCAGAATGTGATTTTATTTTTATATTTAACGTAGGTCAAGGGTCGAACCCCATTATCGACTCTTGGGTCGCGACGCATTCATCTCGAAAAACACAAAGTGCCTCAAACGCAGTCTAATTTTTTTTAAAAAAAATTATAATAGTCAGTATAACTTTTTGAACATCAGATTATTTTTCAGCAGCTTCAGCTGTTTTTTAATTTAAAAAAAAATCGTTGACCCAAACAGATGTTAAATTTGTGTTTGATTCTGTAAATTTGAGCCACTTCATGGTCCAATTTATTATTCTAAAAGATAGAAAATAATTTTAATTCAAATTGTTATTATAATAAAATGATAAGTAGAATGAGCAATCAGTGATAAATAATAAAAAAACACTTCATATTTATTACTAGCTGTTAAATCTGTGGAGTTGGAGTAATAGATTAACATCCAAATATTGTGCAAAGATTTGGCCGACATATATATAAAAGAAAAATTAGCATAGAGAATGATAGGACAACTTGCATGAACACCTCAAAATGGTAAAAAAAGCAAAGCTTGGTCCAACTGAAATCATTTTACTATGTCCATATTGATTACAAAATTTTACCGGCCCCTGACTAGTCAGAAGCAATCTTACACAACCGAAGTGTTGTTGTCTGACAATTATGATGGTGGTGACACTCATGAATCCTCACGAGCCTGAAGCTCCTCCAACTTTCTTCTCTAGTTCCAAGTCTAAATCTCCCTTCATGAAGAGTATAAGGTATTTTGTGAGTGACATTCTCTATAAATATTGTAAGAATCTGAACCGCTCCATCTCATGACCCAAAATGATCCATTTAAACGAATAGATTTTATAATAGTTCATTTATTATGCTTTTTACATATTGATTTATTATGTGAACTCTATTTTTTTTAATTTGTTTGCACTTTTATATACTCTACGATTGATGTGTGAGTTGAATATCGAGCATAGTTTAAAATACTATACATTAAACATGTGTATATACGAAGTTTAGTTACTCTAATTAAGTTTACCATATATATAATACCTTATTTTCGAGAGTGGGCCAATGACTTGATTGATCTATATGTCGTCATGCCTAATCTATATAGATTGTTATAGAAGAGAACCAAATGATATAATATTATTAGCCATCACATGTAACTTACACCATATATGTGTGTGTGATGATAGACAGTTTATATTGCTATGCATAATAAAATGAGCTACAATGACTACTATTAGTATGACATTATACCATAACGATAAAGTTTGGACATTATTTGTATTTGGTACACTATATGTACACAAGTTGCGCCATAAAAATGTATTCATTTAGCAAATATTTGCCATCTCTAAAATAATTAGTAACATGCATAACATTTTATTCTCATGCATTAAAAACATTTCAATGCTTTAGGTAACTTGTTAGGTATAATCATTTATATATTTTAAGCACAAATAAGACTCCATTAGTGTGAGATAATTAATCACTTTAATAATATATATTTTGTGGGTATTAATTAACCTTTTTTAAATACAATAATTATTTTATTTTATTTTATTTATTGGAGCACTATGATCATCATATATAAATATTTAGAAAGCAAAATGTTATGGCATATAAATATTATTATGTCATCCTCATGATTGTGAACATGTGAGTAAAATTAGAAATAAAAAAGATTGTATTATTTATGTTCAAGGAAATGTGAAGATTTATGAATTCAAAACAGGAAGATTTACATGCATACCACTCAATTCCCATTTATTTACATATCTAACACTCATACTATCAATTTTTACAAATATAACACCTTACCAATGCATGAAAAAGTGTAATTCCCTTTTAAAAAACCAAAATGGCAGTAATTTTTAATATGATACAAAAGATTTGAGTGGCATGAATGTAAAAAAAGTATTGTTTAGGCGTTAGACATGTAAATATATAAAAATTTATTGCCTTAAACACCACTTTATATTATATTATTTCACATTATTTAATATTATGGTGAATATTTCATTTAAATAATTTAATAATAAATTTAATAAAGAAATATTTAATTACTCGTGCGAGTAGAAACTTGCATCTATATGTAAAAATAGAAGCTTGTGTGTTAGATATGTAAATACAAAGGAATAAAGAGCTATATATGTAAATATTCCTAGCTTTATTTATTTAACTTGGACGTCTAAATAAAACTGAAGCACAGAGGGGTTTCCAATTAAATATAAGGCAAACAAAGTTAAATTCAACAAAAGGTAGAAGCCAAAATCTTTGATGATTAAGAGGAGATGATGTTCTACGAAGCACAATAAGAAGAATAAAAAACAGTAATAAAAAAAGCGTCTGCAAAACCCACTGGAATCTGCTCAACTCAGAACACTCTGTATGGCTTGCCCATGGTGCTCTTCATATACAAGCACCTCACCTGTACCATTTAATCTCAATTAGAACATTAAACAGGGCATAAGAAGTAATTATAACTGATTAATAATCCAATCATCCACTAATTACGTGGAATGGCAAAAGAAGATTAATTCAGATATTAAGTGGATCAATGGCGCCCAGTAATGGTTAAACAAATAAAGCAAAAAAAAAAAAAATTTCTGAATCAATCCATTTCACTTGGATTGATGAGAAGTGTCAATGATGCAAGCATGTACACACAAAATAAAATAGAAAATTACATACATATCACATAGTTAGTATATATTTGCATATGTAACGCCCGAAGTTTCATATTTATATTTATGACACTTGTCATAAATTTATATGCATGAATGCGATGATGGTGGTATTTTTTATGTGATATAAAAGATATTAGTGATATGCATGTAAATATGAAAGTTCAGGTGTTTGATATGTAAATACATAAGAATTGTGTGGCATATGCAAATGCCGAACAAAAAAAGCTAGATACTAACAAAGCATTATCAATGTCATGTAACAAATAGATTAATTGTAGTTTGTTATAACATCACTATTTGAAATCGTAGCATCAAAGCTAAGCTTCAAAAAGCTCCTTTATGGTCTCACAAAAAATTTAGTGGGGGAGGGTTATATACAGACCACTCGAAACTTGGTATTTACAGATCAACCATCATCTTTCATTCATTTTTCAAATTCCCACTCAAATAATTCATGGCAAAACCCCAAATATTTTTCATTTTCATCATATTTTCATAGTTTGATCGTGACAGACGGAAATACATCGGTTCGACGGTTCAAAAAAAATCACTTAGGTAGTTAATTTGTAAATATCAATGTTTCGAGGAGTATGTATGAAATTATCCTAAAAAATAATAATATATACACAAAAAAATGGTCTGTACAGATCTCGAGACAATCCATGGTCGTAATAAGGGTGGCCATAATGCCTTTTGCTCCTCTCTTTAAAGCAAGTTTAATAATGTAATTTTGATACTTTGCCCTTCCTATCTTCTATAAATAAGAGAGCTATGATACGTATTAGGGGACATTTTGTTCCCTAATTTGTAACATCTATTTTTTTATGGAAAAAATGGGTCTAAGAGCCCAAGAATACTCATCTTTGCCCCCCTAGCGGGGCAAGCCGCTTGTTCTCCTTCCCTCGGATTTCACGCTTTATTCCTTGGGCACGTTCTAAATGACAGATTTGGATTCAATATCATAAAAAGTACGGTGAGTGTGGATCGTGTCATCAACAAGACAACGAGCAACACCAAAGAAAATATTCTTAAGAAAAGCGCTCCGAGCAAAAAACACAAGGGAAACTTGCACAACAACGGATTTCTTGTCACTGACAATCTGTGTAGGGGTGTAAACGAGCCGAACACGAGCGAGCCATGCTCAGCTCGTTTATATTTCGAGCTCAAAAAGTGTGTTCGTGTTCGGCCGTTTGTTTAACGAGCCGAACACGAGCTGTTCACGAACAAAGAGTCATTTTAACAACTCTAATCNGGAAAATTTATGTACATATGTATATATAAGAGGAAGCTGGAACGAAGGTGAAGGGACCGTTTGGGGCAGCTTATTTAGTGCGGTGATGTATTAAGCGCGGTGACATTTTGGAAACGCACCTGACCTGCTTGGGTAAACTACGTTTTTGGCAGCTTATGCGGTATGAAAAAGTTGAAAACAGCATTTTCACAGTGCATCTATCTAACAGTGTAAACGAGCCGAACACGAGCGAGCCATGCTCAGCTCGTTTATATTTCGAGCTCAAAAAGTGTGTTCGTGTTCGGCTCGTTTGCTTAACGAGCCGAACACGAACTGTTCACGAACAAAGAGTCATTTTAACAATCTTAATCATGTAGTCATAAGACAATAAGAGTTTGAGCAAGATTTAAAAATTATTATTTATATTAAAACATCANGTGTAGCCATAAGACAATAAGAGTTAGAGCAAGATTTAAAAATTATTATTTATATTAAAACATCGTTTGAATCTAATTTAATAATTTTTATTCTATTTTCTTAATCAATATTTTAATTGATTATAAATCTTTGTAGCCTTGTGCAATTAGATTTTTTTAAAATACTACTTAATATATAAACTTGATGAGTAGTATTTCAAGCCAAAATGAGCTGAACACGAATGAACACATCTTAGTTTGTGTTCGGCTCGTTAACTTATCGAACGAAATTAACGAGTCGAACACTAACTTCTTAACTAGCCGAACACAAGCTGTTCACGAACAACGAGCCGTTTTGACAGCCCTACATCTATCTGCAGATTTCTGGCAACAGTATGACTTTTCCGAAAAAAAATTTGTAATATTCACCGCATCTAACATATCAGTAAGTTATTTTTAATCAGCTTATGAGCAGATTATTCAATAAGCTCTAGCTGTCCCACACAAACCCTAAGTTTTGTGTGCTAAGTATGTAAAAATAGTTTTATTTATTTATAAACTGCATGTCGCGTGACTGCATAACTGGCATCTTGGGGCAACTTAACGCGGATTTTGCAAATTAACACACATCAATCAAATAAAGATGGTGGTCCACCAGTGGGTTCGTCGCCACGACGGCACAGGCTTGAATTTTGTTATAGTTATCATTATAATTGCATGATTAAATTTGAATGTGACAAATACTTTATAGTTAATAAATACGTTTTGTTTGTTTATGAAAGCGAACGAAAATGGCTGCCCAATGAGCAATTGACATCAATACTAGCATCCGGACAAGCAAAGATAATTTATTTGCTTTTCTGACAATGCAGTTATTGATTGGGAATCAAGAGGATTTGAATTTATGATTTTTTATACATGATGTGGGTGTGTTTGTGGTTAACGGTCCTCTGGGGCAGCTTGTGCGTTTCAGGATAAGTTGTTTATCTTTAAACGCGGCCAGCGGGGCGGCTGCAGGGGTCGACTCGCGGCCCGCATTTAGTGTAAAAACTCAAACGCAGTTTTGGATAAGCTGGCGAAACGCGCGAACTAAATAGTACACCGCCCATATTTATAAGCTGCCCCAAACGAACCCTAAATTTGTGCAAAAATTATCAAAAAAATTGCGACAAAATAATAATCATGTATGATTTAATATATATTTTCAAAACAACTTTTATGATGCGAAGTTAATATGTTAAGAGTGTCTTAGATATAGGAAAATTATAATGCCTATATTAACTTTTGAATAGTTATAATAACTATATTAACTTTTACATAGTAT
Source organism: Phalaenopsis hybrid cultivar (assembly GCA_002079205.1). Classification (NCBI taxonomy): domain Eukaryota; kingdom Viridiplantae; phylum Streptophyta; class Magnoliopsida; order Asparagales; family Orchidaceae; genus Phalaenopsis; species Phalaenopsis hybrid cultivar. Next base: position 242,804 of record JXCR01027339.1, read on the forward strand.
ATGCTTTTTATATAGTTTCATAATATCTTTTTCAATTAAAATGTAACGCGCCCAAACAGATTATTTATGCAATTTTTTGTATTCTTTGTTATGGCCTGAGCACTTCTGCTTAACTACAAGTTTTCTGCGATTTTGTTAAGAAAAAATTATGTTGAGAAGCAATTTCTTTCAATCAAATTTAGTTAGAGTATGTTAGATGGAAAAAAAGATGTGCCACTTTTAATGATTGTTTTTTTTTAAATGAAAACTGTTGAATTCAGAACTGTTTGGGAGACACACACAAGGAATAGAGCATTGAAGTGGAGAAAACTAAAAAAGAAAAGTAATAAACGGTGAAATTGCATAACATTTATTCATGAAATGAGCCCCTTATTCATAAATAAGGACCCTGAAATTACATTTGCACCCTTAGTCAAATAGGAACAATGGGAGATATTTCTGGTGATAGATATTAATAAGGTCAAGAGTCTGAGAAGGTGTTCAGCCAGCTGTATACTCCAGACGACTGTCTTTTGGTGGTGAATTGAACAATGGGGGCTCCCGGTCACATGTCAAGGGGCCGCTATTGTTCGTCTGGTCTGAGTCCGGTCCGAGTGGTGAATCTTGTTGACTTGGTTGTGTTGGAATTAGACCGAGATATCATTTGAACTGGTCGTCGGTTATCACCTGATCCGAGAGTTGGCTGTCACTCGGCTATCATGAGTCAGGCGGACAAAAGATGAACCCTTGGGTTCCTCCTGATGGGCCCCCAATTATCATGTCCCTTCCCTTGCAACTATTGGATCTCATTAAGGTTCGTGTGGGCATATTTTGTATGTACATATTTAGTTCTCTGATTCTCTTGCTTCTTGAGAATCACAATGCGACAAGGATAAAAGAATCTTAGATTTCAATAAACTTAACTGAAATATTTACGTACGGAGTTTGCACGCAGTTCTGCGTGCGTTCGGAGGTTATTCATGAGGTATTGAATGGTTATGTCAGTGTTATTAGAGTCAATACCCCCAATAATCTCACAAACCCCCCCGGATAATAGTAAGAAATAAGAGCGTGAAACCACATAATGTATTGTCAGGTTATTAGGGGGTTATTAAGAGGTTATACTCCAATAACCTCTCAATAACCCTCAATAACTGAGTTATTAGAAGGTTATTTAGGAGAGTACACACGTAGAAGTGCGTGCGTACTCTATACATAAATAGCGCTCGTATTTGTGATTATTAATTGCACAATAATTGAGCTTCGTTTGAATTCTGTGACAGGGTCTTTATAAATAGAGAGAAAGGAAGAAAAATGTATCTTATCTCTTCTAATTCTTTTTGTGAGACTCGTTTGGTCTTCATTCGTGGTCATGACGAGCGATAATCCCTAAAAGTTGATCAAATTCGATGATGAATACAAAAAAAGAAAGCTTTTAAGGCTTTGAAGCAAAGCGTTGGGCTCTGGGTTAAGGATAAGTGCATTGAAAGTTACTTATGAAGAAGATGAAGCCCTACGACTTGGTGGTGGGGAATTTTTGTGTGTCGGCATACACCATAGAACTTTTTGGAAGACATTTATCTAGATGACCCGACACGACATTTTGAAGAATAATATATCTTTCAAAAGGAAAAAAAATATTATCTTAAAAAAAAGAACAGATCACCCAGATGATGAAAGTTTTCATTTGTTTACAGAACCATGTCTGCTTCTCTTATCTTACAGGTGTAAGATAAGGTTTATTTTAATCCTTGTGTCTCATTCCCTATAAGAGAAAACCCTTATAGTTTATTACGTCTTTAGAGCATTGAGCCCTAAATAAACTCTTGGTTAATATAATGAGTCAATTTGTTAGAGATCAGACTTTCCTGTTGGAGTGATTGAAGGTAAGAGAAGGATCCAAATTGGAAGAACTAAAATCAAAGGATTAAGACTTACAATTTGATGATAATGTGTTCTGGTTAAGGCTGGAATATAGGGATTCAACCATCCGATGGAGGGGGTCTATACTCGAAGGGCGATGATTGAAGAGTTTTGAAAGGCTAATAGAATTTGAATTAATCAAGTGAAGATGAATCGAGATAGTTAATTTTGACTGACAAAAGTAATTGGAAAACCTAAGCTAAGGATAAAGTCAGGTAAGAAAGGTTTCTAAATGAGAATCGAAACCATAAACTCTATAAGAAATTTTAAGAGGTTGGTTAACCTAGACTTTAGGAATAACGTCCCCTGTCAAGATGTTCATAGGTTTCTGTTATCCCAGAAATGTTGGCATTTGTTGACTATAACCATTCTTATAACCAGAAATCATCCTTAAATGATGTATCATGGAGGATTTGTAGTTTCAAAACAGTCTGAAACATATTCGTTAATAATCATGGATTACTTCATTCTAAAGTATTCCTTCTAGTATCAGGGGGTAGTTTGTTTTTTTTGTATGTCGTAGTGATTAACACTAATTAAGGTACCTACCAAAATAACCCAAGTTTCTATATGCAGACTAACCTGAGGTGAGTGATGGTCCTTGTTTTAGTGTCTAAGTTAGCTAACCTAAGGTTCATGTCAGATCTACCAAAGTTATATCCTTTTTCTTTATCTTAGTGTTTTTTAAATGTTATTTGAGGTTCAATATTTAGTTCATGTTAGTTTTTTCTATCATATATCCACTCCCCCTTCAATGACTTGATCAACAACAGTCGCGTCATCCTTAAGGTTGGTGGCAGTATCTAACGAGATGGAAGCGATCATCAGAACTTCAACAACTGCTAAGAAAATATGAAATGTATGATTCAAGCTACATAACCAAAAGTCAATTCTAAACAGAGTTAATGTAAGAAACAAGATCCTCAACAGTGCCCTCTAACTCTNATACATGTTACCTCGTTCGAATATATTTGCATATGTAACACCCAAAGTTTGATATTTATATTTATGACACTTTGTCATAAATTTATGCCTGAGTGCGATGATAGTGGTATTTTTTATGTGATATAAAAGATATTAGTGATATGCATGTAAATATGAAAGTTCAGGTGTTTGATATGCAAATACATAAGAACTGTGTGGCATATGCAAATGCCGCACAAAAAAGCTAGAGACTAACAAAGCATTATCAATGTCATGTAACAAATAGATTAATTGTAGTTTGTTATAACATCACTATTTGAAATCCTAGCAACAAAGCTAAGCTTCAAAAAGATCCTTTATGGTCCGACAAAGACCACTCAAAACTTGGTATTTACACATCAACCAACATCTTTCATCCATTTTTCAAATTCCCACTCAAATAATTCATGGCAAAACCCCAAATATTTTTCATTTTCACCATATTTTCATAGTTTGATCGTGACATACGTAAATACANAAACTGTATAAAGTATAAACTGATAGAAATAAATAATATATTAATATTTTTTAGAATATTTTAGAATATTTGTGATTGCATAAAATTACAATTAACATTTTAATATTATATCATCAAGTTATGGAATAAGATGAGAGATACAAACATTAACCTATTAAAGCAAGCTATCATGTTAAAAAAAGTACAAAAACATCAAAATATAATAATCAAAATAAATTCAACATTAATCTTTCCCTCTCACTAATACCCACCGACACCTAAAAAAATATAAGTCATCAAATTTTAATTTTTGATTTATGTCCCTATTACTCTAATCATCTAATCTATTTTATACTTTTTAATGAATAACATCAATTAAAATATTAATTCAAATAATAACTATATTGATAATTAGAATTCAACTGCATAACTTTTTATGAATACGTTTTCCCTTTGTTTTTTGTTATATAGTCTACGAGGTGTGATTGTTAATACATGAGGTAAAATGATATTACTATTAGTTTTGTTTAAAAAAAATATGTAAAGTCTAAAAAAAATTATGTGTTTTTTTTATGGCGAGGAATCAATTGAGGCACGCCTCAGCCTTGGGTGAGACGTAATCGTGATTTTTTTTTGTAAAAATCGATGAGGCGGGTCTCAAGGCAGGCCTAGTATTGAGCATGTTTAAGCAAAGACGGCCACTTATTTGGAAGTTAGTTAAAGTTTGCCTAAAAGTATCATTATTGCAGGTGCCCACCATTGAAAGTAGAGCTGTCCAAACGGCTCGTTGTTCGCGAACAGCTCGTGTTCGGCTCGTTCGATAAGTTAACGAGTCAAACACGAACAAATATTTGTTCGTTCGTGTTCGGCTCGTTTTAGCTCAAAATATTACCAATAAAAATTATTAATTAGATTCAAATGATGTTTTAAATCTTGCCCCAATCCTAAACATCTTGTGACTACGTGATTAGGGTTGTCAAAACGACTCTTTGTTCGTGAACGGCTCGTGTTCGGCTCGCTAAGCAAACGAGTCGAACACGAACACACTTTTTGAGCTTGAAATATAAACAAGCCGAATACGAGCTAAGCCTGGGCTTGCTCGTCTTCGGCTCGTTTACATCCCTAATTGAAAGTGCTCTCTGCTTTCCTTTGGAATCTATGTATGATTTGTTGAGCTATTATTATTGTTGTAATCAGTTCATGCTTACAATTGCCAATAAATGGTTGTTGATGGATCTATTTTACTTCGTGCAATACATGCATAAGATCATTTAATGGGCTGATTATTATCAAGACTTGGTGATTTTCTACCGTGGCACAGGATATGGGTCTTGGTTATATGTTGTTCTTCAATTTTTCTTATTGGAATTTGATTTCAACTGTTTTTCCTTCAATACTCGGTATTCTCACTCCACATCAATTCAATTTCTTTGTGTCTTGTCAATTACAGCAATAAAATTTTATGAATCTGGCATGTCACCATATCAAGTTGCTCTCATATGGGAGANATTGCTTCAAGTTGTGTCAAAGAAGAATGGCTACATAATCTATCAAGACAAACTTTGGAATGACGTGTGNGGATTGCTTCAAGTTGTGTCAAAGAAGAATGGCTACATAATCTATCAAGACAAACTTTGGAACGACGTGTGTGTTGCAAAGTTGTCTTGCGTGGAAAAGAGCTTGGATTGCCTCAGACACAACAAGGTGATGGCTTTGTTATGGTGGTGGTAGATCAATTCCAGAAGCTACATGAAAAGAATACAAAGCTCCTTTCCGAGGAGAGTGATGAAGGACACAGGTGATAGTGGGACTCAGACGCATGACAAGGGAGAAAGCGGAAAGCAAATGCAGGAGGATGCGAGAAGGGGGAGAATGTGGGATGCAGAGAACTTCCATGATATCAAAAGTCTTGACTTGCGACTCTTGCAATTGCAGGTTTTAATAGGAAGAGTGCAGCACCAACTTCCAAATTTTAGCATATATTTTATTATTTTTATTTATTTCATATTTTTCTTATTCCTAATTAGGGTTTTCCTTGTGAAACTTTATATGTTCTGTTTTTTCTATTTTGAGGTGACTTTTGATTTGATTTATGTTATTCGGAGATGTTTTCTCCTGATTTTTCCTATGTGAGTGTTGTTTTTTGTTTTCTTTTTGGTGGTGTGTTTGTGGCCTTATAGGATCAAAGTGGTGATCTCTCATGGACATTTGGAAGCCTCCTTCATTTTCCAACTCGCAGCCAATTGTTGCTCACACCACGTAATACTCATCCCGTAATACTCTCCTTGGTTGAGCCGTTGAAACCCAAGCAGATGATTATTGAANCCCTATGTGAGTGTTGTTTTTTGTTTTCTTTCTGGTGGTGTGTTTGTGGCCTTATAGGATCAAAGTGGTGATATCTCATGGACATTTGGAAGCCTCCTTCATTTTCCAACTTGCAGCCAATTGTTGTTTACACCACGTAATACTCATCCCGTAATACTCTCCTTGGTTGAGCCGTTGAAACCCAAGCAGATGATTATTGAANAGCCGTATTGACAGCTCTAGATCTGTGTATGCTCTCTATTTCTAGATCTGGAGACCTCCATTGCTCCTCCCGCGCGCAGATATCCATCGCCGACTTAGCCAAATTTATTTTCAAAAGCCCAAACTATGATTTTTGCAAGCTGCAAACATCTCCACCGTGCCGACCGTAACGTTGGCTGACCCTATCTCCTAAGCAATAGTTTCCCCCGCACTGCATCTCCTAAGAAATAGTTTCCCCCGCACTGCATCTCCTGACCAACCCTCAAGCATTCACAAGGAGCTTCCTAGTTCGCAAAAGTGTATTGAATTTGATGTGCTTGTCATCTGACCACCTCACCGATCAGGCCTACCTGTAGCAGGACAACTTTGCCCCCGCATTGGCTATCCTTCAGGCCAATCTATGTCGCGCACCACTTCAGCTGGTCAGCAATATTTTTTTTGTGCTCTAGACCGATCGACCATTTCATTCAACCGGCAGAGAGATTTATAGTGGGTCAAGTTCAAGGAGTTCGAAGAGCTCAGACATTCCGGAAGCCACCAACACTTAAAGAACTCGAACCCGGATAGCATAGCTGACATGACACCATAGAGGTCTGATCAATAATAATAGCCTTGAGATAACTCGCCGCCTGACAACGATAAGCTCTGAAGGGCTATACTATGATCGTTTTCAACCCTTGAGATGACTCGCCACCCGGCAGCAACAAGCTTTGCGAGAAGTATACAACGATTGTCTTCGGTCGTTGATATGATTTGCTACTCGACAGCGACAAGCTTCGCGAGTGGGAATGTGTGAATCATCCCGGAATCATTCAACGACTAATTGATTATAGCGGATGAAGCCAAAGATGCCAAAAAAGAACACGAATAGCGTCTAACAAGGAGTATCATTAGCAATTCACGTGCTAATGATTTGTTTGATTTATAAATTAACAAGCAGTAAGAAAATTGAAAAACTTAATACATAAACTCAAAAATGATATTCACATATTTCAAAACAATCCAATAGTTGGAATAAGGGAACCAAAATCCACTTTGCTTCTAGCTTTAAAACAAGGCTATAATGTAATTTTTACACTTTATCATTTCTATCTTCTATACATAGGAGGAATATGACATGTATTAACGTTCATTTTGTTCTCCCACTTGTAACATCTTTCTTTATGGAATCAAATGGGTCTAAGAGCCCAGAAACACCCATATTTGCCTCCCAACAGGGCATGTGTCTCTCTCTTTCTCCTTCCCTTGGGTTTCACATTCTATTCCTTGAGCACAAACCAAAGGTCAAATTTGAATTCAAAAACAAGAAAGGATGAGCGCACAATCAAAGACATTCTAACTAAAAATACTAACCAACCTAGGTAAATTCATCAGAAGTAAAATCAAAAGCAGAATGAATCCAAAACAAAACAAAATTAGATAGGAGGCAAAAAAAAAACATATGGGCCGGGAAAAGAAAAAAAAAGCACTGTAGTATCATGAAAATGCAAAATCATAATAAATATTAACCAACTAACCTGAAGGTAAATTCATCAGAAGAAAAATCAAAAGCAGAATTAAACAAAAACAAAACAAAATTTGATAAAAGGCAAAAAAAACATATGGACCGGTAAAAAACATGAACTGCAGTATTATGAAAATGCAAAATCATAAAGAACATTTACGTACATACCACTCAATTCTTATATATTTACGTATCTAACACCTAAACTTAAAATTTTACATACATACCACCTTACTTATGCATTAAAAGGTGTATTTCACTACTTAAAAAAGTAAAATCGTGGCATTTTTAATGAGATATAATTTTTTTTAAAAAAAAAAGTTGAGGTGTTAAATTAAATAGTAAGAAATGGGAGTAAATATATAACGATTGGGAGGTATGTATGTGAACGCACAAAATGACTAGCAAACTTACATTTTGCCAGTTTTTCTTCAGAAGAGAAACAAGGAAATTAACGCTGAGCTGAACATTTTGAAAGATCTGTTTCTCCTCCATTGCGCAGTTGCCCACAGCAACGCCCATACACAGAACTTTCTTCAGCTGAAATTTGACCATTGCTTTGGTTTCATTTACTTTTGATTCCAAGGATTCCTGATGAGTAACCAGAGTAGGAAACTTCCCTTCAATGCAGAAAAAATGTTCGTCAGCAGTTTGACTAAGCAAGAAATTTGATAATTGCACGTTATTGTTCTATAGAAAAATTGAATTTCACAAGAAAAAAAGTATGAGAATTTTGCCTTTGCAATTAAAGGATAAAGGCCGCTACAAATTGATACATAACAAAGTTCTTATTTATTTGCATATCTAAAACCAGAAATTTGAGATTTGACTTATCACACCTTGGGGTGTATTTCACATACTAGAAAAGATTCATGAAATGATACTTTCTGGTCACAATACTGGTACAAAAGGCTTAAAATATCCTAAAAATAGTATGTTAAGCTCTTGCCTTCTTCCAACATGGAACCAACTCCATAAAAACAAATCTAATTAGCGTGGGAAAATAAAAAAATAAATAATCAAATTTACACCATTATATAGAAAATGATAAAGTGAGTTATTATACAACAACAACAACAACAAAGCCTTAATCCCACTACGTGGGGTCGGCTACATGAATCCTTTTTTCACCATTGCGTCCTATTTAGTGTCATATTTTCATTTAGTTCTAGTAAATTAAGATCATTTTTAACCATTATTGAGTCCACTTAATCCCACTACGTGGGGTCGGCTACATGAATCTTTTTTCTCCATTGCGTCCTATTTAGTGTCATCTAAAATGAGTTGTTATGAATTTTTTTTTTCCAAAATAAAATTTATGGGAACTAAGAATTCAACAATCCATGTTCAAAGGGAACCAGCATTCAACAATCTAGATTCAAAAGATGACTAATGGGAATTTAAGATTTATACTCTCCAAAAGTGCACAATGTGTACATTGAAGTGAGTTCATTGTCATCCTCCAAATCGCAAGTATATTTACCTTCTTTTCAGGTTTTCATTTTTTTTTACCTAAAATGTTTCTACATGAAATTTAAAAGCTGAATGATGGCTGCCCTCAAAATTCTTGCATTTTAAAAACACATTTCCCTGTCCCAATTTGTTGTATATCATTTGTGTTGTTTCATTGATGAGAAATATTACTTCAATTTCCATATCTCTATTATTTAGAATTTTTTTCCACCAGTAAAAATATAATATCAAATCACCCTAAAAGTAAAAATAGGACGCAATGAAGAAAAAGGATTCATGTAGCCGACCCACATGGTGGGATTAAGGCTTTGTTGTTGTTGTTGCAGTAATAGAAATGTAATATCAAATCACCCTAAAACTCTAAAAGGAATTTTATTGCAGAATTAATTATATATTGTGCTTGAGGATTTCACTTGAAGACAAGATAACTATATATCTCACCCACCAAGTTGATTTTTGCTCACCCACCAAGTTGATTTTTGCACAATGCTCATCTCAACCAAGTATGGGGTGCAATTGCATTGACTCAATATCTTCAAAACATGTTGCCCGAATTAGAATANCATCTCAACCAAGTATGGGGTGCAATTGCATTGACTCAATATCTTCAAAACATGTTGCCCGAATTAGAATANGATCTCAACTTGCATTGACTCAATATCTTCAAAACATGTTGCCCGAATTAGAATATTATGTGAAAACTATTCCAATATAAATTAACAATACCATGACCTTTTTATGGTATAAATCACTTTTTTTAACCTAAATTAGGGATGTATTTTCTATTACTATGATTCATTGGTCAATTTTGCATATTGTTCATATTACAAGAAAGTTACACACAAGTTTAAAATTTTGTAAATGAGTATTTTGGCATTTTGATTCAGCGTGGTGGGTCGGTGGGTGGGCGGGTAGGTGGGGGGTTGAAATAGAAATAAACTGTATAAATTATAAACTGTATAGAAATAAATAATATATTAATATTCTAAAAAATATTTGTGATTGCATAAAATTACAAATAACATGTTAACATTATATCATCAAGTTATGGAATAAGATGAGATATACAAACATTAAACTATTAAAGCAAGCAACGATGTAAAAAAAAAAATACAAAAACATCAAAATATAATAATCAAAATAAATTCAACATTAATATTTCCCTCTCACTAATACCCACCCACACCTAAAAAAATATAAATCATCAAATTTTTAATTTTTGATTTGTCCCTATTACTCTAATCGTCTAATCTATTTTATACTTTCTAATGAATAACATCAATTAAAATATTAANACACACCTAAAAAAATATAAATCATCAAATTTTTTATTTTTTATTTGTCCCTATTACTCTAATCGTCTAATCTATTTTATACTTTCTAATGAATAACATCAATTAAAATATTAATTCAAATAATAACTATATTGATAATTAGAATTCAACTGCATAACTTTTTATGAATACGTTTTCCCTTTGTTTTTTGTTATATAGTCTACGAGGTGTGATTGTTAATACATGAGGTAAAATCATATTACTATTAGTTTTGCTTAAAAAAATTATGTAAAGTCTAAAAAAAATTAGGTGTTTTTTTTACGGCGAGGAATCCATTGAGGTGCGCCTCAGCCTTGGGTGAGGCGTAATCGTGATTTCTTTTTTGTAAAAATTGATGAGGCGGGTCTCAAGGCAGGCCTAGTATTGAGCATGTTTAAGCAAAGACGGCCACTTATTTGGAAGTTAGTTAAAATTTGCCTAAAAGTATCATTATTGTAGGTGCCCACCATTGAAAGTAGGGCTGTCAAAACGGCTCGTTGTCCGCGAACAGCTCGTGTTCAGCTCGTTCGCTAAGTTAATGAGTCGAACACAAACAACACGAATAAATATTTGTTCGTTCGTGTTCGGCTCGTTTTGGCTCAAAATATTACCAATCAATTATATATATATATATATATATNAAAATCCTACTGAAAATTCTACATGCCATCAGAAACTCTTAAAGAATCAGGCAAAACAACCACCGACAGCTAGGGCGATGAAGATATTGCAGATAAATTGATAAAGAAGCTGACCTGGATGCTGCCATTGAAAGCAAAAAAGCAATGTAATTAGGGCTTCCGCAGTTAAGTTCTTCGCCTAGGGTTGTCCTCGTAGAGCTAGGGTTTCTTAAAGATGGCCTTTTCGGGGTCAAGGGGTGAAGAAGGGGAGTGCTTAGTGGCAAGCAGCCAACAACAAATGACAGTCAAGTCGGGTCATTGTTTCTTTGGATAAGCTTGATTTTGTCACTAGTTTTTTTTTTATTTTTGTCCAACTTTTTTTTAAAATTATAATAATTACCATAATTTTTTAAACATAAATTATTTTTCAGCAGTTTCAAAGTTATATTTTAATAAATAACAGCTAACCCAAACAGACGTTAAGTTTGTGTTTGATTCTATAAATTTGAGTCACTTCATGGTCCAATTTATTTATTATAAAAGATAGAAAATAATTTTAATTCAAATTATTTTTATAATAAAATGATAAATAGAATGAGCAATTAGTGATAAATAATAAAAAAATCACTTGATATTTATTACTTGTTGTTAAATTCATGAAGTTTGAGTAATATATTAACATCCTAATATTATGCGAAGATTTGACCCACATATATATAAAAGAAAAATTAACNATAATTTTAATTCAAATTATTTTTATAATAAAATGATAAATAGAATGAGCAATTAGTGATAAATAATAAAAAAATCACTTGATATTTATTACTTGCTGTTAAATTCATGGCGTTTGAGTAATATATTAACATCCTAATATTATGCGAAGATTTGGCCCACATATATATAAAAGAAAAATTAACATAGAGAATAATAGGACTCCTTACATGAGAAACCCGAAATGGTAAAAACCACAAAGCTTGGTTCAATTCAAATCATTTTACTATGTCCCTATTGGTTACAAAATTTTACCGGCCCCCGACTAGTCAGAAGCAATCTTACACAACTGAAGTGTAGTTGTCCGGCAATCATGATGGTGGTGACACTCATGAATCCTCCGGGCCCGAAGCTCCTCCAACTTTCTTCTCTAGTTCCAAGTCATGAATAGCGTAAGAGTTTATCTAGTATTTTGTGAGTGACATTCTCTATAAATATTGCATGAATCTGAACCGTTCCATCTGATAACCCAAAATGATCCATTTAAACAAATAGATTTTATAATAGTTCATTTATTATGCTTTTTAANACAATCATGATGGTGGTGACACTCATGAATCCTCCGGGCCTGAAGCTCCTCCAACTTTCTTCTCTAGTTTCAAGTCTAAATCTCTCTTCATGAAGAGTGTACGAGTTTATCTAGTATTTTGTAAGTGACATTCTCTATAAATATTGCATGAATCTGAACCGCTCCATCTGATAACCCAAAATGATCCATTTAAACAAATAGATTTTATAATAGTTCATTTATTATGCTTTTTAAATATAGATCGAGCATATTAATTTATTATGTGAACTCCATTATTTTTAATTTGTTTGCACTTTTATATGATCTATAATTGATGTGATGAGTTGACTATCGAGCATAGTTTAAAATACTATACATTAAACATGTGTATATACAAAGTCTAGTTACTCTAATTTAGTTTNTGATCGAGCATATTGATTTATTATGTGAACTCCATTATTTTTAATTTGTTTCCACTTTTATATGATCTATAATTGATGTGATGAGTTGAATATCGAGCATAGTTTAAAATACTATACATTAAACATGTGTATATACAAAGTCTAGTTACTCTAATTTAGTTTACCATATATATAATACTTTATGTTGGAGAGTGGGCCAATGATTTGATCGATCTATATGTCGTCATACCTAATCAATATAGATTGTTATAGGAAGAGGACCAATCGATATAATATGACTAGCCATCACATGTAACTTACACCATATATGTGTGTGTAAGTGTGTGTGATGATGGACATAGTTTATAGTGCTATGCATGATAAAATGAGCTACAATGACTACTATTATTATGACATGATACCATAATGATAATGTTTGGACATGATTTGTATTTGGTACACTATATGTACACAAGTTGCGCCATAAAAATGTATTCATTTAGCAAATATTTGCCATCTCTAAAATAATTAGTAACATGCATAACATTTTATTCTCATGCATTAAAAACATTTCAATGCTTTAGGTAACTTGTTAGGTATAATCATTTATATATTTTAAGCACAAATAAAACTCCATTAGTGTGAGATAATTAATCACATTAATAATATCTATTTTGTGGATATTAATTAACCTTTTTTTAATCTAATAATTATTTTATTTTATTTATTGGAGCACTATGATTATCATATATANATTAATAATATATATTTTGTGGGTATTAATTAACCTTTTTTTAATCTAATAATTATTTTATTTTATTTATTGGAGCACTATGATTATCATATATAAATATTTAGAAAGCAAAATGTTATTGCATATAAATATTATTATGTCATCCTCATGATTGTGAACATGTGAGTAAAATTAGAAATAAAAAAGATTGTATTATTTATGTTAACAATGCTCAATGTGTCATAGGTAAAATGTGAAGTTTTATGAATTCAAAATAGGAAGATTTACATGCATACCACTCAATTCCCATTTATTTCAATATCTAACACTCANGAATGTTATGGCATATAAATATTATTATGTCATCCTCATAATTGTGAACATGTGAGTAAAATTAGAAATCAAAAAGATTGTATTATTTATGTTAACAATGCTCAATGTCTCATAGGTAAAATGTGAAGATTTATGAATTCAAAATAGGAAGATTTACATGCATACCACTCAATTCCCATTTATTTCAATATCTAACACTCATACTATCAAATTTTACAAATATAACACCTTTTTAAAAACCAAAATGGCGGTAATTTTTTTCATGTGATACAAAAGATTTGAGTGGCATGAATGTAAAAAAATGTATTGTTTAGGTGTTAGACATGTAAATATATAAAAATTGGGTTCTTAAATTTACTTGTAACAATTTATTGCCTTAAACACCACTTTATATTATATTATTTCACATTATTTAATATTGTGGTGAATATTTCATTTAAATAATTTAATAATAAATTTAATAAAGAAACATTTAATTACTCGTGCGAGTAGAAACTTGCATCTATATGTAAAAATTGAAGCTTGTGTGTTAGATATGTAAATACAAAGGAATAAAGAGCTATATATGTAAATATTTCTTGTATATATAGCTTTATTTATTTAGCATGGACGGCTAAATAAAACTGAAGCACAGAGGGTTCCAATTAAATATAAGGCAAACATGGTTAAATTCAACAAAAGGTAGAAGCCAAAATCTNCCTTGTATGTATAGCTTTATTTATTTAGCTTGGACGTCTAAATAAAACTGAAGCACAGAAAAAATTATTCCATACGGATCGGACACCGCACGCAGCTTGCGTGCGGTGTCCGATCCGGACCGTAGATCACCTGATCTACGGTCCCGATGTATTTCGGTGGGCCCCACCTAAATTTTTTTTTAATATAAAAAGAACAGAAATAATTCTGGCCGTAGATCACCGTGATCTACGGCCAGAATCCGACACCGGATGCATCATGCAGAGATGCATGCGGTGTCCGCACGTAATAATTCCTCGAAGCACAGAGGGTTCCAATTAAATATAAGGCAAACATGGTTAAATTCAACAAAAGGTAGAAGCCAAAATCTTTGATGATTAAGAGGAGATGATGTTCTACGAAGCACAATAAGAAGAATAAAAAAGACTAATAAAAAAAGCGTCTGCAAAACCCACTGGAATCGGCTGAACTCAGAACACTCTGTATGGCTTGCCCATGGTGCTCTTCATATACAAGCACCTCACCTGTACCATTTAATCNTGAAGTAAAATGAATCATGTGCCCCCAGATTTGCTTTGCTGTTGCGCAATATTCAGGAGTGAAGCGTGTGTTTCATACCCTAAGCACGCTTTGAAGCTTTAAAGTAAAACCCTAAAAAGGTTCAATTTGGTATTTGAAGGATCGAAGAAGGAATGGTGTTCGAGAGTTCAAGGGAGTTGAGCATTGTCTTCGATTTCAATCTAGTTTGAAACACACCTCGAACGCTGCACTCTTCCTTCAACTTCGACTGCTGGAGGTGTCTGCTTCTTAGACCGCATGAGCGTCTGCTCCTTTCACTGAAGGAGGCGCCCACAAGAGGCGCCTGCTTTGACAGCATGAGACAACTGTTTCAACTGCAAGAGGTTTCTGCTTAAACCTTAAGAGGCAGTTGCTTCGGCCGCAAGAGGTAGACGCTTCGATCGCAGGAGTTTGAGAGGCTCTCCTTCAACAATCAACCAATGGATCATGTTGACCCTCATGGAGAGAGCTTCTGAACTTCTACATAGTCAGACACCAAGATTGGCACGCCGAGTACGCTCGACCGATGCAAGCAGCCGAGGGTAACTTGTGATAATCTTTTAAGGAAGATTATATACATGCCACTCAATTCCTATTTATTTACATATCTAACANGTACATGTCACATAGTTCGCATATATTTGCATATGTAACACCCAAAGTTCGATATTTATATTTATGACACTTTGTCATAAATTTATGCATGAGTGCGATGATAGTGGCATTTTTGATGTGATATAAAAGATATTAGTGATATGCATGTAAATATGAAAGTTCAGGTGTTTCATATGTAAATACATAAGAATTGTGCGGTATGTATGCAAATGCCGCACAAAAAAGCTAGAGACTAACAAAGCATTATCAATGTCATGTAACAAATAGATTAATTCTAGTTTGTTATAACATCACTATTTGAAATCCTAGCAACAAAGCTAAGCTTCAAAAAGCTCCTTTATGGTCCGACAAAGACCACTCGAAACTTGGTATTTACACATCAACCATCATCTTTCATCCATTTTTCAAATTCCCACTCAAATAAGTCATGGCAAAACCCCAAATATTTTTCATTTTCACCATATTTTCATAGTTTGATCGTGACATACGTAAATACATCGATTCGACGGTTCAAAAAAATCACTTAGGTAGTTAATTTGTAAATATCAATGTTCCGAGTAGTATGTATGAAATTATCCTAAAATAAAAATAATGTATATACAAAAAAATTGGTTTGTACATATCTTGAGACAATGCATGGTCGTGATAAGGGGGACCATAATGCCTTTTGCTCCTCTCCTTAAAGCAAGTTTAATAATGTAATTTTGATACTTTGTCCTTCCTATCTTCTATAAATAGAAGAGCTATGATATTTATTAGGGACATTTTGTTCCCTAATTTGTAACATCAAATTTTTTATGGAAAAAATGGGTCTAAGAGCCCAAGAATACTCATCTTTGCCCCCTAGCGGGGCAAGCCTCTTTTTCTCCTTCCCACGGATTTCACACTCTATTCCTTGGGCACATTCTAAATGACAGATTTGGATTCAATATCATAAAAAGTACGGTGAGCGTGGATCGTGTCATCAACAAGACAACGAGCAACACCGAAGAAAATACTCTTCAGAAAAGCGCTCCAAGCAAAAAATATAAGGGAAACTTGCACAACAACGGATTTCTTGTCACTGACGATCTGTGTATGCTCTTTGTTTCTAGACCTGGAGACCTCCACTGCTCCTCCCGTGCGCAGATATCCACCGCCGACTTAGCCAAATTTATTTTCAGAAGCCCCAACTATGATTTTTCCATACTGCAAACATCTCCACCGTGCCGACCATAAAGTTGGTTGACCCTATCTCCTAAGCTATAGTTTCCCCCGCACTGCATCTCCTGACCAACCCTCAAGCATTCACATGGAGCTTCCTAGTTAGCAAAAGTNTCGGATTCCACACTCTATTCCTTGGGCACGTTCTAAATGACAGATTTGGATTCAATATCATAAAAAGTACGGTGAGCTTGGATCGTGTCATCAACAAGACAACGAGCAACACCGAAGAAAATACTCTTCAGAAAAGCGCTCCAAGCAAAAAACATACGGGAAACTTGTACAACAACAGATTTCTTGTCACTGACGATCTGTGTATGCTCTTCGTTTCTAGAACTGGAGACCTCCACTGCTCCTCCCGGGCGCAGATATCCACCGCCGACTTAGCCAAATTTATTTTCAGAAGCCCAAACTATTATTTTTCCATACTGCAAACATCTCCACCGTGTCGACCGTAAAGTTGGCTGACCCTATCTCCTAAGCAATAGTTTCCCCCGCACTGCATCTCCTGACCAACCCTCAAGCATTCACATGGAGCTTCCTAGTTAGCAAAAGAGTATTGAATTTGAGGTGTATGTCGTCTGACCACCTCACCGATCAGCCCTACCTGTCGCGGGACAGCTTTGCTCCCTGCACTGGCTATCATTCAGGCCAATCTCTGTCGCGCACCACTTCTGCTGGTCAGCAATATTTTTGTTGCGCCCTAGATCCATCGGCCATTTCATTCAGCCGACAGAGAGAAATTTATAGTGGGTCAAGTTCAAGGAGTTTGAAGACTTCAGACATTCCGGAAGCCACCAACACTTGAAGAACTCAAACCCGGATAGCATAGCTGACACGACACCATAGAGATCTGATCAATAATAATGGCCTTGAGATAACTCGCCACCTAGCAACGATAAGCTCCGGAGGGCTATACTATGATCGTCTTAGACCCTTGAGATGACTCGCCACCTGGCAGCGACAAGCTTTGCAAGAAGTATACAACGATTGTCTTCGGCCGTTGAGATGATTTGCTACTCGACAACGACTAGCTTTGCGAGTGGGAAAGTGTGAATCATCCCGGAATCATTCAACGACTAATTAATTATAGCGGATGAAGCCAAAGATGTCAAAAAAGAACACGGAAAGCATCTAACAAGGAGTATCATTAGCAATTCACGTGCTAATGATTTGATTGATTTATAAATTAACGAGTAAGAAAATTGAAAAACTTAATACGTAAACTCAAAAATGATATGCACAGATTTCATGACAATCCAATAGTTGGAATAAGGGAACCAAAATGCACTTTGCTTCTCGCTATAATGTAATTTTATACTTTATCATTTTTATCTTCTATAAATAGGAGGTCTATGACATGTATTAGAGTTNACTTAATACGTAAACTCAAAAATGATATGCACAGATTTCAAGACAATCCAATAGTTGGAATAAGGGAACCAAAATGCACTTTGCTTCTCGCTTTAAAACAAGGCTATAATGTAATTTTATACTTTATCATTTTTATCTTCTATAAATAGGAGGTCTATGACATGTATTTGAGTTCATTTTGTTCTCCCACTTGTAACATCTTTCTTTATGGAATAAGATGGGTCTAAGAGCCCATAAACACCCATATTTACCTCCCGGCAGGGCATGCGTCTCTCTCTTTCTCCTTCCCTTGGGTTTCACATTCTATTCCTTGAGCACAAACCAAAGGTCAGATTTGAATNAGAGTTCATTTTGTTCTCCCACTTGTAACATCTTTCTTTATGGAATAAAATGGGTCTAAGAGCCCATAAACACCCATATTTACCTCCCGGCAGGGCATGTGTCTCTCTCTTTCTCCTTCCCTTGGGTTTCACATTCTATTCCTTGAGCACAAACCAAAGGTCAGATTTGAATTCAACAACAAGGAAGGACGAGCGCACAATCAAAGACATTCTAACTAAAAAATACTAACCAACCTAGGTAAATTCATCAGACGTAAAATCAAAAGCAGAATGAATCCAAAACAAAACAAAATTAGATAGGAGGCAAAAAAACATATGGGCCGGCAAAAAAAAAAAAAGGCACTGTAGTATTAATGAAAATGCCAAATCAAAATAAATATTAACCAACTAACCTGAAGGTTCCCTCACTGAAATTCATCAGAAGAAAAATCAAAAGCAGAATTAAACAAAAACAAAACAAAATTTGATAAAAGGCAAAAAAANGGCCTAGACCCATCGGCCATTTCATTCAGCCGGCAGAGAGAAATTTATAGTGGGTCAAGTTCAAGGAGTTTGAAGACTTCAGACATTCCGGAAGCCACCAACACTTGAAGAACTCAAACCCGGATAGCATAGCTGACACGACACCATAGAGATCTGATCAATAATAATGGCCTTGAGATAACTCGCCACCTAGCAACGATAAGCTCCGGAGGGCTATACTATGATCGTCTTAGACCCTTGAGATGACTCGCCACCTGGCAGCGACAAGCTTTGCAAGAAGTATACAACGATTGTCTTCGGCCGTTGAGATGATTTGCTACTCGACAACGACTAGCTTTGCGAGTGGGAAAGTGTGAATCATCCCGGAATCATTCAACGACTAATTAATTATAGCGGATGAAGCCAAAGATGTCAAAAAAGAACACGGAAAGCATCTAACAAGGAGTATCATTAGCAATTCACGTGCTAATGATTTGATTGATTTATAAATTAACGAGTAAGAAAATTGAAAAACTTAATACGTAAACTCAAAAATGATATGCACAGATTTCATGACAATCCAATAGTTGGAATAAGGGAACCAAAATGCACTTTGCTTCTCGCTATAATGTAATTTTATACTTTATCATTTTTATCTTCTATAAATAGGAGGTCTATGACATGTATTAGAGTTCATTTTGTTCTCCCACTTGTAACATCTTTCTTTATGGAATAAAATGGGTCTAAGAGCCCATAAACACCCATATTTACCTCCCGGCAGGGCATGTGTCTCTCTCTTTCTCCTTCCCTTGGGTTTCACATTCTATTCCTTGAGCACAAACCAAAGGTCAGATTTGAATTCAACAACAAGGAAGGACGAGCGCACAATCAAAGACATTCTAACTAAAAAATACTAACCAACCTAGGTAAATTCATCAGACGTAAAATCAAAAGCAGAATGAATCCAAAACAAAACAAAATTAGATAGGAGGCAAAAAAACATATGGGCCGGCAAAAAAAAAAAGGCACTGTTGTATTAATGAAAATGCCAAATCAAAATAAATATTAACCAACTAACCTGAAGGTTCCCTCACTGAAATTCATCAGAAGAAAAATCAAAAGCAGAATTAAACAAAAACAAAACAAAATTTGATAAAAGGCAAAAAAAACATATGGACCAGTAAAAGAAATGAACTGCAGTATTATGAAAATGCAAAATCATAAAGAACATTTACATACATACCACTCAATTCTTATATATTTACGAATCTAACACCTAAACTTAAAATTTTACATACATACCACCTTACTTATGCATTAAAAGGTGTATTTCACTATTTAAAAAAGTAAAATCGTGGCATTTTTAATGAGAAGTAATTTTTTTTAAAAAAAAAGTTAGTGCTAAATTACATAGTAAGAAATGGGAGCAAATACATAACAATTGGGAGGTATGTATGTGAACGCACAAAATGACTAGCAAACTTACATTTTGCCAGTTTTTCTTCAGAAGAGAAACAAGGAAATTAACGCTGAGCTGAACATTTTGAAAGATCTGTTTCTCCTCCATTGCGCAGTTGCCCACAGCAACGCCCATACACAGAACTTTCTTCAGCTGAAATTTGACCATTGCTTTGGTTTCATTTACTTTTGATTCCAAGGATTCCTGATGAGTAACCAGAGTAGGAAACTTCCCTTCAATGCAGAAAAAATGTTTGTCAGCAGTTTGACTAAGCAAGAAATTGGTAATTGCACGTTATTGTTCTATAGAAAAATTGAATTTCACAAGAAAAAAAGTATGAGAATTTTGCCTTTGCAATTAAAGGATAGAGGCCGCTACAAATTGATACATAACAAAGTTCTTATTTATTTGCATATCTAAAACCAGAAGTTTGATATTTGAACTTATCACACCTTGGGGTGTATTTCACATACTAGAAAAGTTTCATGAAATGATACTTTCTGGTCACAGTACTGGTACAAAAGGCTTAAAATATCCTAAAAATAGTATGTTAAGCTCTTGCCTTCTTCCAACATGGAACCAACTCCATAAAAACAAATCTAATTAGAGTGGGAAAATAAAAAAATAAATAATCAAATTTACACCATTATATAGAAAATGATAAAATGAGTTATTATACAACAACAACAACAAAGCCTTAATCCCACTACGTGGGCTACATGAATCCTTTTTCTCCATTGTGTCCTCTTTAGTGTCATATAAAATGAGTTGTTATGAATTTTTTTTTTCCAAAATAAAATTTATGGGAACTAAGAATTCAACAATCCATGTTCAAAGGGAGCCAGCATTCAGCAATCTAGATTCAAAAGCTGAATAATGGGAATTTAAGATTTATACTCTCCAAAAGTGCACAATGTGTGCATTGAAGTGAGTTCATTGTCATCCTCCAAATCGCAAGTATATTTACCTTCTTTTCTGGTTTTCATTTTTTTTTACCTAAAATGTTTCTACATGAAATTTAAAAGCTGAATGATGACTGCCCTCAAAATTCTTGCATTTTAAAAACACATTTCCCTGTCCCAATTTGTTGTATATCATTTGTGTTGTTNTACCTAAAATGTTTCTACATGAAATTTAAAAGCTGAATGATGACTGCCCTCAAAATTCTTGCATTTTAAAAACACATTTCCCTGTCCCAATTTGTTGTATATCATTTGTGTTGTTTCATTGATGAGAAATATTACTTCAATTTCCATATCTCTATTATTTAGAATTTTTTTCCACCAGTAAAAATATAATATCAAATCACCCTAAAACTAAAAATAGGACGCAATGGAGAAAAAGGATTCATGTAGCCGACCCCACATAGTGGGATTAAGGCTTTGTTGTTGTTGTAGTACTAATAGAAATATAATATCAAATCACCCTAAAACTCTAAAAGGAATTTTATTGCAGAATTAATTATATATTGTGCTCGAGGATTTCACTTGAAGACAAGATAACTATATATCTCACCCACCAAGTTGATTTTTGCTCACCCACCAAGTTGATTTTTGCACAATGCTCATCTCAACCAAGTATGGGGTGCAATTGCATTGACTCAATATCTTCAAAACATGTTGCCCGAATTAGAATATTATGTGAAAACTATTCCAATATAAATTAACAATACCATG